>JAQZBX010013597.1:0-20594 GCA_029593785.1 Cabassous unicinctus
TAAGTTAAAAAAGAGAGTTATTATAGGTAGTTGTGCATGTTATAAAATAGTATAAAATATATTTTACATATAAAGTATATAAAATAAAACAAAGAAAAATATAAAACAATATTGACAAGCAATTGTTTTGGGATCTTAAGAAGATAGAGGAATCCACAGATAGGTAAATTTACAGACTTGACCAAATGACAAGTATTCTCTGGCATCACATCTCTGAACAGTTTTCTCTGGGATGAGCCCAGCAAGGCCCACTCCTCCTGAGTGAAGTCAATAATTAGATATTTTAAGTTTGCTAACTCCTAAAAATATCATGGACATTCAGGTTCAGAGAGGGCCATCTCTATAAATGTCCAGAGTAGAATGTTTGAGAGCAGCACTGAGGACATGGTGACTATTTACAGGAAGCTCAAACTGAGTTTGAGTTTCAAGTCAGATCATTCTCAGTGCTGAACGGTCATCTGCATTTCACACACAGAAACACATACACATACCGAATATTTAAAATTCTATTATAGGGGAGATTGTGTGAAGATGGCAATAGACCAACATGCAGAGCTGAATATTCTTATAAAAACAGTGGAGACAGAGCCAAAACTTTCACACATTCACATTATTTGTGTCTCAGAAGGAGAGGAGAATGGAAAAGGGGCAGAAAGAATACTTGTCTTTATTTTGTTTATTATTATTATTGAAGTTATGAAAATGCTTTAATAATGATTGAAGTGATGAATGCACAACTATGTGATTATACCAGATACCATTGATTGTACACTTTGGATAAATTGTATGCTTTATTAATATGTATCAATAAAATTTATTTGTTTAAAAAAGATACTACAAGTAAAGAAAATTACTGACCACTCTCTGTAATGAATATTATATAAATGCAAAATTTCTCAAAAAAATTCTTGCAAATCAAATTCAAGAGAATATCAAAAGAATTATACAACATGATCATGTGGGCATTATTCCTGATATGCAAGGTAGTTCAACATAAAATCAGTTAACATCATACACCAAATTTAAAAATCAAAGGCAAAAATTACATGATCATCTTGATTGATTCAGAAAAGGTATTAGACAAATCGAGGACATTTCTTAATAAAAATACTTTGAAATATAGGTATAGAAGGAAACTTTTTCAACATAATAAAAGGCATATATGAAAATCCCACCACCAACATGTTACTCAATGGGTAGTAGTTGAAAGCTTTCCTTCTAGAATGAGAAACAAGACAAGTGTGCCCACTGTCACCACTGCTATTCAATATTGTGCTTTAAGTTCTAGCTAGAGTAATTAGGCAGAAGAATAAATGAATGTCACCCAAAGAGGATGTAAAACTCTCACTATTCACAGATGACATGATTCTACACTCAAGAAATTCTGAGATAATCACAAAAAGGTATTAGAACAAATAAATGAGTTCATCAAAGTGGTAGGATACAAGATGAACACACAAAAATTGGTAGTGTTTCTATAGACTAGTGATGAGCAATTTGAGGAGGAAATAAAAAACATAATCCATTTATAATAGCAACAAAATGACTCAAATATCTAGGAATTACTTTAACCAGGTATATAAAGGATTTGTGTTCAGAAAAGTACAAAACACTGCTAAAAGAAAGCAAAGAAAACCTAAACAAATAGAAGGACATTCTGTGTTCATGTATTGGAGAATTAAACATGAACATGTCAATTCTACCCAAACTGATTTATATATTCAGTGCAATACCAATTGTAATTCCAACAGCTTACATTATAGAAATAGGAAAGTCAATTGCCAAATTTAATTGGAAGGGAAGGGGGTCCTGAATAGCCAAAACCATGCTATTAAAGAAAAGCAAAGTTGGAAGAGTCACACTTCCTGACCTTGAAGAATATTACAAATCTACAGTGGTCAAAATAGCATAGTGTTCCTGGCACAGCTGGCACATAGGTAGGCCAGAGGCTCCAGTCTCTGGAAGTACACCTAAAAACTCCAGCATCACATATAGGTTTGAATAGAAGGGACTGATGGACCATGTGCAGGGAGGACTTATTTGAGTCCAACTCTGTCACTCTCAGAAGCACATATTCCAAAGAAGAGCCCACTAATATGGCATCAATCTCTGGGGCTATCCCCACTTATATAGGACCTGGGTGTCTCCAGAGCCCTCAAGAGCCCCTCTGTGTGGAGTGATATCCACTTTGATGTTCTACGAGATCCTACTGAGACGTTCATAGGCATTACCTCTGGGATGACCTCCCGACTCTCTTTGAAGTCTCTTAGACATGTGAACTTATTTCTCTTTACCTTTCTCCCCTTTTATTCAAGGTCTTTTTCCAATCGTGTTGCCAGTTGGCACTTGGTATTAATCCCTCGTTGCCAGGGAGGCTCATCCCCGGGAGTCATGTCCCACATTAGGGGGAAGGTAATGCATTCATATTCTGAGTTTGGCCTAGAGAGAGGCCACATTTGAGCAACAAGGAGGCTTTCAGGTGGCAACACTTAGACACCCCATAACAGTAGGCTAAGTTTCAATTAGAAGAGAAAATACTCATAAGGCTAGTTCTCAATAACAAGAATCCATCAATGGGCCATCCTCTTTTGCCAGACACTGCCTCTGCACTCAGGGGACTGTTGCTGCTCCATTGGGGAATGTGGCAGAGCTCTCCAGTCTGGGAATTCAGATTCCCTCATTTATTGAGTAATTGTCTACCCACCATGACCACGCCCCATCCCTTGATCATTTGAACAATTTTATATATCTTTCATGTATATTCAAATGAACTTACTCTCATGAATGTCCCATCCCAGACACCCCCCACCAATGATCCTCTGCAGCCCCCCTTGTAACCCTTCTGTGATCTAAACCTTCCTTGAACATGAAGCCCATATAATAACAAAATACATTCAATAAGAAAAAGAAATAATAATGATAAGCTTAAATGCAAGAGATAAGTACAAGGAAACTCAGAAGGAAAAAAAAGGAACTAAACTAGCTGCAACTCCTACCCTACAGCTCAATGGACTCATCCAAGTAACCTGGTGAGGTGAGGAGACGATGATGGGCAACAGCCATCCCAGCGAATGGAGAGGGCCTGCAGCTGCAGGCGCGATAATCCTATCCACTGTATCCATGGGATACAAGCCCTCTCTCACTTGGAGGTGGAGTGGACATCACCATCCCAGTCCCCTCAGGATTGGGGGAGGAGTTATGGTCTAGAGTCATGTTCTGTTGTAGACATATTGTGATTCAAGCAATGGAAGAAATTGTAACAGTGAGGTGGAGCCAGTGGCCAATGGACATTTTTGGGGCAGGGAGGGGAGGGGCAGTTGAAATACAGGGGCTTTTTTGGGACTTGGGGGTTGTCCTGACTGGCGTTGCGATGACGGATGTAGGCCATTTTGCATCAGCATGCACCATGAAGAATTGTGTGAGAGAGAGTATGGTGTATGATGTGAACTGTGATCTATACTCGGTGGCAAGGCCCCAGGATGTGTATATCCATTGCAGGTGTTGTGCCACACTGATGAAGGATGCTGGTGTGGGATGTTGTGGGAAGTGTGGGAGATGGGGAACATGGGAATCCCTGTAATTTCTGAGTAATATTTAGGTAATCTTAACACGTTTAAAATATATATATATATATATATAAATATATAAAATAACATTTATGTAAGCAAATGCACATATATGCATATGTATTTATATATCATTCTACAAATATTGGTATGTACTGTGAAAAATTTGATTTTTACCCACAATAAAAAAAAATAGCATAATGTTGACATAAGGAGAGACACATTGATCAGTGGAATGAAATTGAGAGTTCAGACAAAGACCCTCATGTCTATGGCCAACTGATTTTTGATAAGCTTAGCTTACCGAATCCTCTTTTCTGGGAAAGAACAGTTTCTTCAACAAATGTTACTGGGAGAACTGGATATCCATAACCAAAAGACTGAAACAGAAACCCTATATCACTTTCTATGCAAAATTCAACTCAAACTAAATCAAAGACCTAAACAAAGGGTCAGTACCTTAAAACTCTTAGAAGAAAATATAAGATAACCTCTATAAGACACCTCTATGGGTGTCTTAAGACTTACACCTAAAGCATGAGCAACAAAGAAAAAGATGATAAATTGTACTTCCTTAAAATTAAACTCATGAATCTCAAAGCACTTTGTGAAAAGGGTAAAAGGCAGCCTACTCAGTGGATGAAAATATTTGGAAGTTGCACATGTGACAAGGGTTTAATATCCATGACATATAAAGAGATCCTACAACTCAGAAATAAAAGACAAGTGCCCAGATTAAAAATGGCAAACTGATGAATATATTTTAAATATTGTGGTGTATACACACAATGGAATATTATGCAGTGGTAAGAAGAAATGAAGTCTTGAAGCATGTAACAACATGGATGACCCTGGAGGATGTTATGTTGAGTGAAGCAAGCCAGGTACAAAAAGACAAATACTGTATGATTGTGCTAGTCATGTATATTACTAGAAGGAAAGCTAAAAACTATAAAATGGTATGGTATATGACAGTAAGACCTCATGTAAAACATAAATATAATTGTTATTGCATATATGACTGTTTATGATAAATATAAATACAAATATTTATATTTATATTTGAGAAGGAGAAGGAAAAAGAATAGCAGCTATGCACAGCAAGGGAAGCACACAAAGATTGAGAGTTGATGAATTTTGTTTGTTTTTTATTTTGTTATTGGAATAATGAAAATTCTCTAAGAATGAGTGAAGTGATGTATCCACAAATATGTGATTGCATCAAATACCATTGATAGCACACTTTGGATGGATTTACACTTTATTAATATGCACCAATAAAATTGATTTGTTAAAATAAATGGACAAAATCCCTGAGTAAACATTTTGGTAAGGAAGAAATATAATTGTTGTAAAACACATGGAAAAAAGTTCAATATCACTGGTTATTAGGGAAATGCAAAGAAATGTACAGTGAGGTATCATTTCACACCTACCAGAATGGCCACTATTTAAAAAAACAGAAAATGCCAAGTGTTGGAGAGGATGTAGAGAGACAGGAACACTTATTCAATCTCCGTGGAAATATATAATGGTATAGCCAATGTGGAAACTGTTTGTTCCAAAGGAAGTTAGGTATAGATCTGACATGTGACCCAGCAATACCACTACTAGATACATACCTAGAAGATGTGAGAGCAAGTACCTGAGAAGAAAGCTGAACACTCATGTTGATAGCAACATTATTCACAATTGCCAAAAGATGGACACATCCTAGTGTCCATCAAGTGAAATGAATAAACCATGGTATAACACATGATGGAATATTATTCAGCTGTAAGAAGACTTGAAGTCCTGAATTATATGACAGTATGGATGATCCTGGGGGATATTATGTTGAATGAAACAAGACAGGCACAAAGGGCAAATATTTTATGATTTTACTATTATGAACTAAATATAATGAATAAACTCCTTTAATTAATAGCTAGAATATGTGTCACCAGAGAAAGATATGTGTTTAGAAAATATAAAGCTGAGGTTTGATCAGTGCAGACTTGGTAGAAAGTTGTAAATGTTTGGAAATGAATAGAAATGGTGCAAGCACATCAGTAGGATTTGTAATTAGTAGTGCCAAATATGAATATGATAATGGTTTGTTTTTGCTGTTTTTCTTTTTTGGAATAATGAAAATGCTCTAATATTGATTTAAATTATGAATGCACAACTCTGTGATTATACAAAATGCCATTGTACACTTTAGATAAATTGTATGGTTTATAAACAAAAAATAGTGTGGGTTGGAGAAAATACCAAATGTATGATATGGATTATACTTAGTAGGAACACTTTGATGATGCTCTTTCATAATTTGTTACACATGTTTCACAATAATGCAATGTATTGGTGGTGGGATGATATATGGGAACTCTGCATGATGTTACCCATGTTTGTTTTGCAATTTCACAACTCTTAGTATTAAAAAATCTATAAAAGAATATCACATGGCATGGGGTATGATATTACCTTGAAATTTTGTAATAAATTTGTCATTATAATTTCCAGATGATGCTATAAAATTTGCACTTAAGCATTCATAAGTAAAACACCCTTTTTCACCAATTTCAAGTAAATTTACAGACTCATAAAAAGGCATGCCATATCTATGATTTACCACATTTGTATCATAACTATGGCTAGATTATTCCCCCAGATGGACTCCTAGCTCATCTATGAAATCATTTCATAACCTGTTATGAGTTTTGAAAGAGCCAGTGAATTTCTGTGTAAAATATTTCCCATCTAAACATAAGGTATAGGTCTATTATTCATTAAAATGTCAGGGAACATTGCAGAAATGCCAGCATTCCACAGAACCAAACAGGTATCATGCAGACCTCAGGATCAGTATGTGCTTCCTCACTCAACCCTATGTAACTCAGGCATTCATCAAAAGGTACAGACAGTTCAGCAGGACAAACCACAGACCCCTGAGACTACTGTGCCCTACGATAGTCCTAGCCTGACAATTCCAGGGTTATGAGACCTTGCAATCGCAACTTGGGACCTCCATATACCCATGTTCATTGTATCTCTTGGATCTTCACCACCTCTTGATCCATTCTGGTCTCTCCAATTTTACTTTCCAGGGCCATGAATTTTACTCTATACCCTATAATCCTTTTCCTGAATGTACTCCAAAATTAATGAAACAATACTTCTTATAATTATTTCTGTTTATAAGGTTTGAATAAAGCTTATCTACAAAATTGTGAATTGGGCAATCGGGGCCATGTAGGTAAGGAGAATTTTAGTTATCTTTTTTGAAAAGTTTTCAAAATGTGCAAATATATATCAATATTTTAAGAAATTAGAAATTGTGGGAAATAAATGATTCCTCTATTCCTTCTGTTAGCTAACCCTCACTTTTGCTCCACTCAGCAATGCACAGACCTGCATGCTAGCATCTGTAACACTGCATTGATTGAATTCATCTGCTGAAACGCTAGCCTCCTTTACTGACTATAAACTTCTGCTTTTACTCATCTCTATCACAAATGTTAACTGCATGTCAAAGCCAATATTGCAGGCAATAACATGATTAATGAGTGCTTTATTTCTCCATTGAGGAAATGGGCTGGATGAGAAAAAAAAAACCAAAAACTCTTATCTCTCCAGTAAATACAGAGACTTAATGGAGTCTGGAAAAAATCTGTGTAATGCTGGAAAGGAGATTACTTATTGATCAACCCCTAACATATCCATCACATTCAAGAGGCCTGGATAAACTGAACTGCAGCTCACATCCTTAAATGTCTCCTAAATGAGATTAGAATATCCATGCCAATAGGACAAACCTGCCCATCTTATGACAACACATGGACAATTCTAGTAGAAAGAAGAATTTCCTACTCATGAGAGGTTGCATTGACAGTAGTGCAACTGACAACTGTCTCCCTCTGAGTTTTCACTCACAACAAGATAAGCAGTAGGTGAACACAGTTGAGAATGGAGAAAGAAGCTATGAGACTGTGGTTTTGTCCTCAATTTCCCAGGCCCACCTGTTATGAATCCCAACCCTTCACATGGAAGTATCCTCAGGCCAATCAACAGGCATGAAGTGTGCTGCATGAAGAATAGGGTTAAGACCCTCCCCTCCCAGGGTCAAGAATAAGAAGGACTTAGATACTCTGCATGAATAAGAAGATAAGAATACCTTCATTGTACAGATAAGAACATTAAAGTCTTTGAGTTTTATATACTCATGAGACCATGGTGTTCAGAAAGTTTCAATTCCTTTCCTGATTCTAAAATATTGGGTCTCCACCTCCAGAGAAAACACTCAGATTTCTCAGATACAAGTATTCCTGGCTTGTGAAGCAATCATTGCAGCCCACTGGACACTCACTCCCTTCCTGCTTTACCCTATACCTGTCCTTTGGAGGTACACTTGCCCTAAATCATCTTCAATCTTCCACATGGGATGTCAAACTATCACTTTCTCAACTCTGTGTTCTAGATTTTGTCCACTGGACTTGGCTATCACCCCAAATAGCAAAAAAATATATATAGTTTATTATGGGGTTAATCAATTCCAAGACTTTTTTCATTTTAAGAGATCAGTGGCTCCCATCATGCAGATCAAGTCCTGAAAATCCTCTGTGTCAGAAAATATTAGAAGTACATACGTTATATTGTCTCACAATCCCCAGAGATTAGCAGAACCAAATAATGTAGAATGAAGAACATGGGAGACAATCCATTTTCACAATATGATATTTAAGTAAAGTGACAGCTGAAATATTATCCGTTATTAAACATCCTCAGGTGTAACATCCCTGCATTTCATAATGTATAAATGTAAAAGGTCATCTATACTGTAATTTCTTCCCTACAACACTGTTAATAAGTACTTGCATTTCAAGGACAAATGATCACATTATCAGAAACAGAAGTCACATTAATGTACCCATTTGTACCTGAGACCAAAAGAACAATGGTTGTCTTAAATGTTTTGGATATTTACATATTTGGTTATTTAATCCTCACAGTAACCTAATGATTAAGGATATTTACCTATTTAACAAATTAAATACACAGAAGTTCAGAAGTCTTTAGTAATGTTAAAAATTGCACTAGAAAAACACAGCCAGAGTTTTTCTGCTTGTCTCCCCAGTTCAGATTTCTTAAGGTTTACACCTAGGTTTTACCTGCAATGTGACCTATCATTTTGATAATCAGAGAGTCTCCACCCCATTGTCAAAATGCCCTCTTCATATACTTTGTTTACACAATTGCACCCCATTTGCAAGTTCTCTACTATACAGAAAGCTTCATAGAATTGAATTCACTATTCAACCATCAGCTTCTAACTCACCTGATGTTTCTTGTCCAGAATAGTCCATATAAACTCATTTAACAGAATTGTACTGAGAACATTTTTCATGTCCTATTTACCACATCTGTCTCCATTAGGAGTGACTCCAATTACCTGCCTTGTCCTGGACTACATGGACACAGAACCTGAATAAGTGGTTGATTCAGATCTAAACACTGAATTCCTTTCTTTTAGGTCACATGTGTAATTTATCATCATACATTTATTTGTTTATTTGTCATTCCTACTGGTATAATTGCATAAAAATGATTTTCTTAATGATTTTAGGCAAGTTTCCCTTTGAAAAGTACTAATGAATTTTGCATCCAAAGAAGCCACATGTCCACAGTAACCTAACCTAATCTAACCTATCCTCAGACAGCCTGGGCCTAAATGCCTGCAGTCAAATCTAACAAGGACACTCTGATTAACAAAATCATTTACAAAATAAAAAAGAACTGCTTCCAAGTGGTTAAATTTTTTTTTTCATATTTGTAACACAAACATAAAAAATGCAAGGAAAACAAGACTTTTTGATCATGTTTTCACCACATTCCAGTGCTCAGAGCTCCATTCTTGCTCTAAAAAATGACTGTTTGCATGGAAGGCTCTCTTTTTATGCACCTGATGATGTCTTTAGTCCTGCAACCTAGAAGACATACCCTGAAAAATTCAGATGACAGTGAAGATACATCTACAAGAGGATGCCTTCTTTAACACAATCTTTACCCTCAAATTAGAGAAATCATGTGGATGAAATTAAGTAAATTAATATCCAGTTTGGGAAAGTGAAATGCTTACTTTGTCTTCTGCATGCTCAGAGTTAAACCAAAGTTACAAGATGCTAGATAGGTTTTTATTTAAATTGAGTTCCAAGGTCTTTCTCATTAACATGCATAAATGATAATTTCTGGAAAGCTGAAAAGATTTGTCTCCATGGAAAAGCACATATCATTAAGGAGGGGATCCTTAGATTCACTTAGCATGATTGTGATGCTCCAAATCCATCTAGAATTACTCAACAGCACTGGAGGAGTATGTTTGCTGCTCAGGTCCTCCGTGGAAACAGAAGATGGCAAATAAACACAGAACCTGACAAGGAGCTCAACCTCCTCTAGAGAGCCTCCAGTCTATGTTCAGGTTGATTTGATGCAAGTTTTGATTGTGAAACCCGTATGACAGGGTGACCCAGGGGCCACCAGTCAAAAGTAGTCAGGCAGAAAAGACCTCCTGCTCTCAGGTCACTTCATAGATATCTGTGTGCACTCACTAAGTAGATAGGAGTGGACATTTACAAAGCCTTGTTGACTCACACATGCCTTTGCTGACTCCATTCTCCTTAACCAGTGGGGGAGGGTTCACTAAAAAAAAACCCACTGAAACACTGACCCTCATACAGAAGTCAGGTAAAAGGGGCCACACTGCCCACAGTAAGAGACCTGAGACCTAGTGCTATTGTGGGCAGCTTTTCCTGTGGAAGGGCAGACCCAGGAGACCTCAGGCCACCTCACTCCCTCCCTTCCCCTGGCCCAACAGTCACTGCTGGGACAATTGCTTTCTGCCAGAAATAAGCATAACTTCTTCCCATGGGGAATCATGTCCCGTGGGGCCCTGCTGTCCCACCCAGCAGAGCCTGAGCAGGGAGAACCCCAGAGCTGGTGTGTTACTACCTTTTCCAGCTTGGCTTTCTGGTTAGTCCAATTGTTTCAGTGTAAAGGGAGGATTCCCTGTCAGAGACTGAGTGAGATGGACTCTCTCCATGAATGTGGGCCCATGAATGTGGGCTTCTGCTGGGTGACTCCCACTGCACCCTCAGCCAGTGTAAGCCCAAAGATGCAGCAAAAATCCATCCTTTGTCTTATTAAATTGCACTAGATGTATTGCATGTATCTACATGATGTCTGCTCTCAGGAGCCTCCCAGCTGTGTAGGTGAAAATCCTCAGATACCAATGCCTTCCTCCATTTCCTAGACTAGCTTTGGGACCTGGCACTTCTGTCTTTGAGGGGAAAGCACAGCCATATTTCTGATACATTTTAACAAATCACACCCATGGATGACTTTGCCATGTCACCAAGGGCCTGGGCTGTTGGGAACTAGGTTTTGTGCTCTACCTCTCAGCTGTCCTGAATAGGCCACCATGAGTTTCTGGGTGAAAACTGTAGCCCCAGCAAATTGAGGGATGACTGAGAAATGTCCACAACTGAAAACTCAGAATTGTCGCACAAATGGTCTGGACCTCCCCATTCTAGATTAAGCCAAGGGATGATGTTCAAAATCCTTAACAAGGTGGAGACTGGAGGCTGGTACAAGTCCCTAGAGTTACAGGGCAGGGCCAGGGGTTAACCCTTTAGGTCCAGCTCATGAGGAAGCCCAGAGAGGACACTCAGGTGAGCTCAGGGCAGGGATTCTACTACCTGGATTGGAGGGCTGCATTGTTTAATGGGTAATGCTGTGCCTTGTGTGCCTGAGGGTCATCAGTCTTAGTGACCACCTCCTTCACCCACCCCTGACATATCACATATTTCAAATATATCCAGCATTTAGGTTCCTATCCTCTGGGCATAACCACAGTGAAAGACTTAGGACATAGAACATCAGCATCCCAGAGACTGTGAGCTCTAAGTCCTTGGGGCCTGGTGTCTCCTTTAGGATATGTCAGCAACAACACAACTGAGTGTGTAAACTGCTGAACTCTCCAGACAGTAGACCTGGAACCACAATGTCACCTTGACCTGTGAGGAAAAGTTTAAGTTTTCCTTCTATGGCAAGGAATAAGGACACTGATCCAGACAGCAGAGTTCACTGTGAATCATCGGGGTCCAGTCAGAGGGGGGTAGCCTCCGAGGACCTGACAGAGAGGCTGGCAGCCTTCTGGGAAATTTCTGGGTTAAAACAAATTGTGCAAGGAATTGCAGGGATGCTAGAAAACTCAGTTGACAGGGAGGAATAAAGCTGATGAAAAGAGGTCAGAAGTGGCTTTGGAAACTGCATCATAAATGTTACTCTGGAATGAATGTAGGAGGGAAAGGAATTCTGAGGTCAGAGGCCAAGATACCAGAATGATTCAAATCTAAAAATAATTATGGGCCATGGTACCCCTAGAGGGGAATTGAGGATGTGCAATACTTCCTGCCTTTAGGCCATTTGCTAACAATCTTCCTCTGGCTTTTTTTTTGCACATTTTAAGTTTTGATATTTTTACATTCCTCCATTCCCCTTCCCCCATTTACTGCTGATGCAATTCCAGAGTTCCTCTTGAAAGCTATGAGCTCCTAACTGGCAGTCATAGAAACCTCTGCACCAGAAACAGAACATATTCCTTCTTCCTTCAAAGCTGTAGAGAAGAAGCCACTGTTCTAGGTTAGGAAATGGTCCTTAATGTGATTTTTACAGATACCCACAATTTAGAGGATGCTGCTATGCCCTGTGAAAGCCCCTTTAAAATTAAATTCCAGGATTTCTGATGGCCTGTCTCATCTATGCACTCACTCTCTTGTGGTAGATGCTCCATAAGTATCTGGAGGATGAGGAAAAGAAAGAGAATCCATTTTCCTGCCCCAGACACCCCTGGGCCCTCATTGCACCTCGACCTTTAGCTTGAGTACAATGTGCTGCCTTATTCTCTGCAGGCAACAGGTGGGTCTCTTCCAACCAACACTATTCTCCTGACCAGCAGGTGTACACCCCAGTCCATACCCACAGGCAGCTGAGCACCCATGCCTGTGTTTCCATGAAGAATTCTGAGCTAGTTTCCCACCACACCTCATTTTCTTGACTTTCAGTTGAGGGGTGGTGGCAGGTAGGAATGGGGCAAGAATGACCTAGAAGTGGTGGTAATGGTGTTGGATCCTTGCAAAGCCTGCCTCTGAAATCCCAGCCTCCCTTTCTTCCCCAAAGTGCCCTGGGCACCATCCATAGCTTTCTTTGACACTTTTGCCCTTACAGGGGAAGCCTCTAGGATCAGCCCTCTAGTGGGAACCATCAGATGTGTGGTACAAAATATTCAGCCTTGCCCTTCCTCAGTCAGAAAACCCACTCCACATTTACCACTGCTCAGTAGAGACAAGAACCCTCTTATCTGACCCAAAGCCCACTTCCCTTATCATTTGGTCATCTGGGCTCTGCTTGGCTGTTGCCACACAGATGACAGCATATAAAGTTTTTCTCCCCAGATTAGAAACAGAACACTGTTTCTGAAGAAAAGAGATGAGATGATGGCTTCAAGTCTGCAGATTAGCATCTGGGCAGATGATCACCACCACAGCACAATCTTTATCACCCTGCCAACTACGAGAAGACTGTGAACATGTTGGTCCAACCAGGCTTCCAACCTCCTGGAAAACCAGCTCCTTCCCATGTTCTGTCCACCTATCATGCCCCTTCAAATAGCCCAGCCCTCGCCAACTCAAGCACACTGGGAGTGGGAGGTACTGTGTCGCTGCCAAGGAAGGATTAGAATATTTGCCCAGCCTTCATTTCACTGCCTTGTGACTCTTCTCTTACCTTTGTGTGTCTCCTGGTAAATGGCCAGAATCTTTTGTGGTGGGGATTCAACCAATTCCTGCAGCTTTGGAAAAGTTCTCACTTCCAGTTTTCCTGAGGTGAGAGCCTTTGGATGTTGGGAACAAAGATAACGTCTTTTTCTTCCAAATGTCTCTGCTCAAGTTAGCTGGGTTGGGGGTTGTCTGTAGAATGTGGGTGCCTGGTTACCAGAGTTCAAAGTTCTGTTGGGTTATATCTCCAAGGAAGTGAAGTTACTACTTGGGGTCACATTACATGTCCCACTTCTTTGGATAAAATCTCTTATAAAGCTGATACTTCTTCAGCATCCTCTCTCATGTCATCAATTTAACTTTACAGTTACACAAATACTGTCCTCCCTGCAGTGCCTGGGAAAGTCCTGGGGAATTCAGATCCAAGTATTGAGGAGATAGGGTTTGCTTCTGACCTAAATCCTTTTCCTGCCATATCCATGAACCTGGACAAGTCATTGTATCTCTTGGGCCTCCCGTGTCTTCTCACCTGAACCATAAGGATCATTCTAGCTTCCACATCCTAATGCTTTAGCAGATGCATATAGAATAATATCTATAAAACTCATGAGCTCATGTGACAGATCACTAATACATGAATTTTAGAGATGGAAGAATTACATGAAGTACTAAAAAACAGCAGGGAGTTCAACTCAAACCAGTGCTGGTTCTTGATTGTATAAACATGGGAAATTAACTTACCTTCTTGGTTTCATTTTCCAGACCCTAACATAATGGCCTTGAAATTCAATTAAAATTGAATACTGTCATATGAATCAAATTCCTTCATTGGCTACCCATTATATATAGAGTCAGATTAAATGCCTCCTTTTACCTTAGGTTGTGGAAATCCTCCAAATAGTTTCCAAGGATCTCTGCCTCCTGTTATACAGGTTCTTGTCTAATCTCTTCCTCTTAGGTGTGAAGTGGACTTAGTGACTCTCTTCTTATCAATAGAATATGACCAAAGTGATGATATATCATTTCCAAGATTGATAAACAAAACACCTGTGATTTCTGTCTTGTTAGTTTTTTCTTTTGCTATCTATTTATTTTTCTCTATCTCTATCTATTTCTATATCTATCTCTATCTCTATTTCTCTATCTCTATCTAATTTTCTAACTTTTTCTTATATCTCACTCTTGGGAAATAGGCTATGATATGCAGAGGCCCATATTGAAAGAAACTGAGATAGGGCCCAGATAACAGATGGAAAGGAATTCAAGGACTCTGTCCAAACTGAATCCTGTCAATAACACATGAGTGACTTTGGAATCAGATCTTTCCCAAGCCAAGACTCAGTTGGGACTACTTCTCAGTCTTAGGAGAGATGTTAGGGCCAAATCACAAAGCTTAGCCTTGCCTGAATCCTTGCCCACAAAAACTGTGCAAAAAAGTAAACATTCATTATTGTAAGCCATTAAATTTTGGGGTAGATTTCTCCCATAATAATAGATAATTAATATAATCTACCAGGCACCAGGATCTGTCCCTTTCCTCCTCCCTCCCTCCCCACCTCTCCTCCCAAGTTCTCTCCATTTACACTGGCCACCATTCTAAGCTCCTCTAAGGCCAAACTCACTGCAGCCTCAGAGTCTGCAAACTTGTGCCTTCTCCTGGCACACTGTTCACAGACTTGTGCAAGGCTGGCTCCTGTTACTTATTCTGGTTGCAGCATAAAAGTCACTTCAGTGATTCCTTTCAGGCTAACAAACTTCACATCTCCCAGGCCCCCTTTAGCAGCACCCTGCTTGCTTTTCATTATGGCACTTGCTCTTTTCTTTAACATGTATATGTTTACTACTTTCTTCCATCTCTACCTGCATACTCTGAGCTTCAGGAAAGCATGGAGAAAGTTGATCATTTTCATCACTGGACCCAGGGTCTAACCCAGTACGTGGCACTGGGTGAGTGTACAGGGCATAGTTGCTACATGAATAAATGAAATGATCACTGAGCACTTTTACCAGACTCACACCAGCTTAGAGTTTGCAAATTAAAGCCAAACTCCCAACAACATAAAAAATCAGTAAAGTTTATCTGAAAATGGAAGCTAAGACCAGCTACAGAGGGAAAATATATTAACAATGGTATCACTTAGAAAGTAATAGTATCCAGAAGAGTTAGAAAATAAAATATCTACCAATGCAAAACCAAAAATAAAATGTCCAACAAATATAGACAAAATGAATATGACCAGACAATTCACAGTTTAGTAAAATCATGTGGTAAATAATTTTATAAACTACATCATAAACAATAAATGAAATGAAAATAACCAATACAATTTCACATATATAAAATTCCTTAAATTAAACTCTACCCAATGGGACCACAATATGTAAAAATGGACTCTCCTCCAGTGTCAGTGGGGGAAAACTTTCTCTAAACACTTGGAGATCATAATGGTCACTTGGATGACATTTGAAAATATCCTAAAGCAATGATATAGCTCTTCCATTCTTCACATTCTCTTCATATCAATAAGTGTATGTCCCCCAAAATATCCACAACACAATAACTAATGGAAGGGAAATGTTGGAAAGAACACTAATGTCAACCAAATGGAGTAGGGATTAAAAAAGGAATCCACATATAATACAAATCAGTGGTAAACATCAGTGAAACTGAATGAGCTAGGGTACAGTATATGTGTCCAAAAGACATCTTTCAAGGAATTATTTGAGTCAAAAGGCATGGTGCAGAAAGATATAGACAGTATATTGACATATGGATGCTTTTTGTGAACTTATAAAAAATCTATATTGCTAAAATACACACAGGTTGCTATTGAAATTTTGTAAATGATTGGAAATGTTAAAAAGATGAAAGGTGACTGGACTCACTTATTTTGATAAGAGTGTCCAATCACATGAGGTTTGATTACTATAAATGCTTGTCTGAGAAGGAAACATCCCTCACATACCCTACCTCACTGATCCTGGAAAGTGCATTGCTTCCAGCAAAGTTTGTCCAGCATCCACCAACCTGAGATCTGCTGGTAGACAGCACTATCACAGGTGGATTTCTAGTTAGTTTGCAATTTGGACTTCAGTTTATCCCTCAGAGAAATAATTTGGTAGGAGAAATATGTAGCAGTGTGGCTTTAGTTGTTGGATTAAGGACTCTTTAATTTTAATAGTATTTATTTGGACACTGATGCAAAAATTATGTGATTCTAAATGCTAAGTAATACATGAAGATTCAAATTACCAAGGGACTGTAATGAGCAGTGATGGAAGAGTGGTTTTGCCAAAGGCATTTGAGAATAAATACTTGATTTGTTCACTCTCAGTTCAAATATATATATATATCACATTTATTAGAAACTAGTGAAAAAATAGGGTGCTGAAGGTAAAGCAGTAATAATAACAATCTATACCTCCTACTGTTAAGTTCCCAATCTAATGGCAAAGAAAATAATTATTCAATGTTAATTGGTTATTGATAAATGCCTTCTCTCATGCCATGCACCATTTGAATTTTGAAGAGAAAAACATACTTTAATCTAGGTTTACAACTATGGTTGCCACAAGATTATAAGTAGCTTCTCAGAGTGTTCTATTTTTTGTACCTCTAGATAAATGTCTTTCTTTTTCTTAATATTGTCTATTGAGAATGAGTTTCACAGAGTCTGCAAAATCACGTGCTCAAGTGTGTTAATCTAAATTCACTATAAGTTGAATGTCTTGATTAACCCAGGATCCTATAAAGGGAAGGTAATCATGGCAGAGGACAGTCAATATCTCAGAAAGGGCCATCACTTTATGAGATCAGAATGGGGGTCAGATTAACAACTCATCCCATTGGGAAAGAAGTTGCATGAGGGACTTTCTCAGTATCTACATGTAATATTTTTTTCCTTTTCTTTTGCTTTAAGAAATCTAACAATTAATACCTGAGGATGTTAAACATGAGGCCCTATGGAGTTTAGGCAGATAGCAGGTCTGTTGGGGTATTACACTCAACTTCAGTTCCACAGAGCCCATAAACCCAGACCATGAAGACACAGCACAAGTGACCAGTGGGGCAGGGAGTTTCCCAACCAGAAGAGGAGGATGGCAGTGAAAGTGGAGGATGACTCTCTCAGGAACCGGGAATGCTGCATGGACCACAGAGAGTGGGTTTGAAGATGAAAAGATCTCTGACTGTAGCCCACGATTCTCTGCCCATCTAAGACTGCTGGTTTATGATGCACCAGGCAAACATGATGATTCAGAGCCTCTGAGGGACAACTTCCTTCCCTATTGTCCTTTCCATCCAAGTGATTGCATTATAACGAAGCTGCCTATGAATTTCCTTTACCCCCATGATGGCCCAACCCCCTGCCCTGTTTCCTTAGCAATGCCACACCTGTTTCTCTCCCAAGCTTAACAGTGCCCTATTTAGAAACCAGCCAATCAAGGTAAAGTAGCTGCGGTCAGTAGCTTACCACAAAAATTAGTTAACCACATAATGGAATTTTCCCATTCCTAGTGCAGACTCAGTTTAGTAGTAGAATAAACTTCACTGAATTTTAGTTCACTATAATAGTAATTTGTATGCCTCTGGGTGGGATTTAGATGCCATTTTCTCTAAATGCATGATGTGTAACCAAGCATGTAGCTTTCCCTGTTAAACATGTAATGCCATAGAGTATGCACAAGCTACAGTCCCTTCCACGGGTCAGTCTCCTTAACCCAATCCTTAACTCCTCCTCTACACAAGATAATATAATGTCACTCTATTTTCTGCTGTGGAGGCAGACCTGAGACATCCAATCTTCTGTCCTCCACCAATTTCATAAACCTCTTTCCTTGAGAGACCAAACTCAGTGTGGTAGTCAATTCTCTGGTCCTGGCATGGACCCAGAGAATCTGTGAGGGGATCCCCTAGAGCTTGGCAAACCAGTTTGTCCCCCTGTGAGCTCTGAAAGCATTGTTGCCTGGTGGACTCATTGTCCCCCAAGGTGGGGCACCCCTGAGCTCAGCTCTGTGTCTGCGGGAGCACCTTGCCTTCAAAAGCTGGTATCAGGATTCCTCTGCTTCTGGCATAAAGACTCCTGAAACCAGCCAGTCATGAAGGAAACAGGCAGCACACAAGATCCCTGCAGCCTCAGAGAATACTGATTTTCTTATCAAAATTATTAGTTGCTCTCTACAGTGAAGGTTTAAATCTCTCACTGAATCTGTAGGTACCTAGACTGCCCATGGTCCTTGGATTTGGCTTAGGTTCAGAACTGGGTGGGCCTAGAATTGTAGGTTAGAGCACTACAGAATCCATCCCTTAGGTTTAGAAGACCCCCAACTGATATCCAGGTTGAGTACTAAAATTCTGATCAATAAACTTAAAGTGTAACTCACCCATGAACTGATGGGGAGTCACAATGGGCAATAAACAGAGCTCTAGCATGAAAGAGAAGTGTGATCCTCTAGATTGTATGTTAAAACATTAGGAACAATTTGATTATGAACCCCCATGACTGAAAAGAGAATGACATTTCTAAGTAAAAGTGCATGACCACATATAAATTAGAGCATTTCCAAGAATGGCCACCAAAGAGATCTCTTTAATAAAATCCTATTTTGCACCTAGAAATATATTATGAAAATCTTAGTAAATGGGATGAAATATCATATGTTCAATGTTTTGGGCATGGTGTGATGTTAGCAAGTCACAGGCCTAATACAATCTACTAACAAAGCAAAGTGAAGAAACTACTCCCTGATTCAAACCCCTCAGACAAAGTGCTGGACTTTTCCTTGCTCCCTCTTCTCCTCCAGCTCATTATGATGGAGGAGAAGAAGAAGGGGAGGGTGATCCTGAACTGCCCTTAGAGCCCCCCCAAAATGACTTCACAACTTCTTACTCAGAATGGTACCCAATTTGGGCAGGAAGCCCTCCTACAGCTGGGCAATTCTAACTAAGGTCGGTACAAGCTGGGATTGTTAATCAAGGCTGTCCAAGAAGTTATTTGTTTGTACACATCCCATTCTCCAATTCAGACTTGCAAAATTGGAAGAATTGAGTTCTAAGTTACAAGAAAAATTCCAAGAAAATGGAAAATATATTCAATTTTTATTGCAATTCATATTCCTAGTTGGGTGGACATACAGGACTTATTGGATGTGCTGTTAATTTGGAAGAAAAGAGAATAGTGCTAGAAAAGACTATGACCAATATAATGACCTGGAAGATGGAGGATTAGAGAGGCATTGAAATCACTTCTTTCCCAGAAAAATAGCTAAAGGACATGTGGAGACTGTCTGGAAGGCTGTTCTGGGGCTAAGGACATGGTGAATGCTAGGCAATACCCAGAAGAGAGGGGTGAAGGAAAGGAGTATTGGCTGGCTGGAAAAATCCCATGAGTAAAACTGCAGCAGTAGCTGCTGGTACCCATTTCCCCACCTTCAGATCAAAGAGCAGGTGGTCCACTGGCCCCTGGCAGGTGGCTGCAGACTGAGGGGGATGCAGGGGCTCCTTTCCAAGACAGGGGAGAGGGAGGGACACAGCCTACAGCAAATTCAGATTTTGGCCTCTGAACTTAGTTTACTGCATTGGAGGGATCTCACACTTCCAGGATGTGTGGGGCCATGATATTGTTTGCCCTGAAAGCCCACAGGGTATGAAAGATAATGTGCTTTCTTAAACACCTTCCCTATTGTCCTGGGCTTGTTCTTGAGGACACAGAGTAAGTGAAGGTGTGGCCAGCCAACTAAGGAGAACAGTTTCTGAAAGTTTTTCTGTGAAGCTTCACCCCACCTGAGGATACTTCTGTTCCACCCATGGAGTTACAGTGAATGCATTCCCTCCTAGAATCTGGAGGCAGAGCTGAGGTCTGCCAAAGATCACCATCTACTGGCAGACCAGAAAAATGCATGAAAAAATGGAAATACATACATACATATATATGTACATACATACACACATACTTAAATAGACAATCAAATGCCTTTAATGGCTCCTTCCCCAACGCCCTTGGAAAATAACTTGCACCTTATTACTGGGTAGTTAGCTCTAGTTTGAGCAGTTGAACAAGGACAATCTTTAATACACATAACAAGTGGAACCAAGAATCAAAGAGCAATAGTAACACACAGCTACTTAACAGTAAATCCCTTGGCAAGAGGGAAAAACTGAACATCAGAGTAAACTCAGCATCATGATCAGATTCCAAGACATCAAAAAATTACAAGC
>JAQZBX010013597.1:20694-39721 GCA_029593785.1 Cabassous unicinctus
GTTCCAACAAGCACTGGGCTAATTGTAATACAAGAGCATTTATGGACTTCAATCACCAGTGAGTTTACTGCGTGGATGGCTGATTACATCTGCATCAATCAGGGAGATTACATCATCAATGGGTGGTGCTTTTATCCAATCAGTTGAATGACTTAAAAGGGGAAGTGATTTCAACATTCAGAGAGAATTTCCCAGCTCGGCGTTGGACAGGCAACTTCTCGCAGAAACTCATCAACGACCCTTCGTTGGACTTTCATCGGAGCCACTGGTTTGCAGCCTGCCTGTGGAGCCTGGACTTGTGCATCCCCATGGTTGTATGAGAGACTCTTTTAAAATCTCATATTATTGACAGATATCTCCTGTTGATTCTGTTTCCTGAGGAACCCTGACTAATACACTGGGTGAGCTCCAATTGGTTGCTGCTCCAACATGACCTGCTATTCACCATAGGACTGGTTGTTCAGTGAGGGCTGCTCTTAGCTGTGGAACCCAGCCTGGGTAGCCATGCTTGGCCACCCCAGCCTTCAGCAGCCATCACACTGATCAATTAGCAGCCATCAACACTGAGGCAAGACCTTCCAGCAGCAAAAAGATTACAACTCAGTGAAGGCTAAGATGGTGGTTAACACTTTCAGCAATAAATTTTTTTAAGTTTATTATTATTATTTTTTAGAAAAGATATTAAGTTTACGTAAATGTTACATAAAAATATGGGATTCCCATATGCCCCACTTCTGACATCTTCCATATTTTCCCACACCAACAACATTTTTTATTAGCATAGCATATTTGTTGCAATTGATAAAAACATTTTAGAGCATTACCAGTCACCATGGACCATAGTTTACATTGTAGTTTACACTCTCTCTTGCACAATTCTGCAGGTTATGGCAAGATATGTAATGGCTCATATCTGTCATGGTTATGTCATTCAGGAAAACTCCCAAGTCCCCAAAATGTCCCCATATTTCACCTATGTTTCCCTCTCCCAGCCCTCAGAACCTCCAGTGGTGACGGCATCCACATGAATAATACAGTGTCTTCCATTACCAGAATCACAAGTTTATAGTAGAATACAAGCAAGTCTACTTTAGTCCATAGTTCATTCTCCAATCTTGAGTATTCTGGGATGCTGTTGCCCACTCCACATCTAATAATTAAGGTTGAGATGAAAATCTAGCTTTGAAATCTTCATTGAGGACTAAACTCTTTCAATCCTGAAACTTGTGTAATGTTCATATTGGCTTATGAATCTATTAAAAATATTTTGTTTAAGTAGCTATGGTATTTGGTAAAACCTTTGACTTTTAACAACAATTTTTGCAAATTTCCACTATACTTACTCTTGTGGTATATAAAAGTTTTAATATGTTAAATCCCATAAGCTAATCTGTTTCAAAATTTATATTTATGGCCTCTATCACCTCTATTAGAGAATGTGCTTTGAATTGCTAAAATGAGTTAAAGCATTGGACACCATCTATTTTAGAAGAAGCACTTACAAATTATTTTCTTTCTTCCTTTTCTAGTAATGATGGTTTTTAAATTTCCTTGCTCATATGTTTGCACCAACCTACCAATCCAGTGGCATGAAGTTCTTATACAGGCAGCTTTAGTGTTTCTGAGGTATTTCTGATACAAGTATTTCACACAAGGCTGAATTCTTACTTTTCTTCTAAGTATTGGATTAACAACAGCAAAAATGGCAAAACGTTCAATACAAAAAACCTCTTATTAAAATAAAAATACCTCAAAAGCAAAAAAAAAAAAAAAAGAAGAAGAAGAAGATACTGGGTGAACACAAAGAAAAATTTTAAATCTTGGATAGAAAAATAACAGAGCTTATGGGAATGAAATACACAACATATGAGATTGAAAATACAAAACAGACATAAAACAGCAGATTGAAAATCATAGAAGAAAGAATCAGGACAGAACTGCTAAAATTTTAAAGAGCAAAGAACAGAGAGAGAGAATGAAAAAAAAATGAGCAGGTACTCAGGGAGTTGAATGATAATATGAAGTGCACCAATAGACTCTTATGGGAGTTCCAGAAGGAGAAGAGAAGGAAAAAGAGGCAAAAGAGTATTTGAGGAAATAATCATCAAAATTTTCTGAGCTCTCATGAAAGACATGAATATATGTGTCCAGGAAGCACAGCATACTCCAATTAGAAAAAAAAATACGTATACTTACCCCAAGACCTATAATATTCAGAATGCTAAATGCTGAAGATAAAGAGAAAATTCTGAAAGCAACAAGGAAGAAGTGAAACATCACAGTCAAATGACACCCAGTAAGAAATAATGCAGATTTCTCTTCAGAAACCATGGAAGTGAGAAGGCAGTTGTATGATACAATTACAGTACTCTGAGAGAAAAACTACCAACCAAGAATTCTTTCTCTGACAAAACTGTCCTTCAAGTATAATGGTAAGTGTAATATAGTCATAGATAAACAGAAAATAAGTTTGTAAATAAGAATCCAGCTCTTCAGGAAATACTAAAGGGAATTCTGAAACCAGGAAAATTTTTAAAAATTAAAAAAACATAAAAAATGGAAAATGAGGCTTGGAGGAGAATGTAGAAGTGAATAGTATCAGAAAGGCTAACCAAAATGATAAAAAGGCAAACAAAAATAAGATATGACATATGAAAGCCAAAGGATAAAATGATTGAAGTAAGTAAAGCCTTTACAATAACATTGAATGTTAATGGATTAAACTCCCCAACCAAAAGACATAGGCTAACAGAATGGATAAAAAAGCAAGAGTAATCCATATGCTGTCAGCAAGAAACTCAATTTAGACCCAAGGATAAAAATAGTCTGAAATTAAAATGTTGGGAAAAGATATTTCATGCAAACAGTAACCGAAAGAGAGCAGGAGCACGTATACAGGTGTCAGACAAAACAGACTTTAAAAGCAAAAAAAGTGATAAAAGGTGCAGAAGACCATTATATGTTAATAAAATGCACAATCCACCAGGAAGGAGTAACAGTTATAAATATCTATGCACCTAACCAGAGTGCCCCAAAATACATGAGGAAAACTCTGTGGAGAAATATTGGTCTTTACAATAATAGTGGGAGATTTCAACATGACAATCAAGTCAATATATAGTACAACTAAACAGAAGATCAACAAGGAAACAGAGAACTTGAACAATATGATTAATGAGCTTGACCTGACAGACATATACAGAACATTGCACCCAAAATCAGCAGGTTATACATTCTTCTCAAGTGCTCAGTGATCTTTCTCCAGATAGAACACATGTTGGGCCACAAAACAGCTCTCAATAAATTTGAGAAGATTGAAATTATACAAAGCACATTTTCTGATTATAACGGAATGGAGCTGGAAATCAATAATAGTCAGGAAAGGGGAAAAGTCACAAGTAAAACGAGGCTAAACAGTGCACTCCTAATCAGTGGGTCAAAAAATAAATTGTAAGTGAAATTAGTAGATATCTCAAGATGAATTAAAACAAACAAAACTTATGGGATACAGCAAAAGAAGTGCTGAGAGGGAAATTTATAGTCCTAAAACCTTATATTAAAAAGGAAGAAAGCTAAAATCAAAGTCTTAGCTGAACATCTGGAGAAACTAGAGAAAGAAGAATAAACAAATCCCAAAGCAAGCAGAAAGAAAAAATAACAATGATTAAAGCAGAAATAAATGAAATTGAGAAGAAAAAAGCAATAGAGAAAATCAACAAAACCAAAAACTGAATCTTTGAGAACATAAATAAAACTGACAATCCCTTAGCTAGAAAATAAAGAAAAAGGGAGAGAATATACAAATAAATAAAATCAGAAATGAGAGGGGGGATATTATGACCAACCCCACAGCAAAAAAAATGATCATAAGATGATATTATGAATAACTGTGTGCTAACAAATTACACAATCTAGATGAAATGGACAAATCCTAGAAAAGAACAAACAACCTACATTGACTGTATGAGAAAATCAAAATAGAAAAGTGCAAGTAAAACTCTCACTATTTGCAAATGACATCATCTTATATTTTGAAAATTCCAAAATATCTACAACAAAGCTATTAGAGCTAATAAGTGAATTCATCAAAATGGCAGGATACAACACCAACATGCAAAAATCATTAGTCTTTCTGTACACTAGAATGAGCAAAGTGAGAAAGAAATCAAGAAAAAATTCCATGTACAAGAGCAACTAAAAGACTCAAATATCTAGGAATTAATTTAACCAGGAATGTAAAGGATCTGTATTCAGAAAACTATGAAACACTGCTAAAAGAAATCAGAAAAGACCTAAACAAATGGAAAGGCATTCCATGTTCATATATTGGAAGAGTAAACATCATGAAGTTGTCAATCCTACCCAAACTGATTTCTAGAATCAATACAATACCAATAAAAATTCCAAAAGCCTACTTTACAGAAATAGAAAAAGAAATTACCAAATTTATTTGGAAAGGAAAGGTGTCACAAATAGCCAAAGCCATCCTAAAAAAATGATGTGGGAGGATTTTCACTTCCTGAAGTTAAAGTGTATTATAAAGCTACAGTGGTGAATACAGCATGATGTTGGCATAAGGATAGGCACATTGATCAATAAATTTGAAATGAGAGTTCATAAATACACCCTTACATCTATGGTAAATTGATTTTTTATAAGCCTACCAAGTTCACTTTTCTGGGACAGAACAGTCTTTTCAACAAATGGTGTTGGGAGAACTGGATATACATAACCAAAAGAATGAAAGAGGACCCCTATCTCACCCCTATACAAGAATCAACTCAAAATGGATCCAACACCTACATAAAAGCTAGGACCATAAAATGCCTAGGAGATAATGTAGGGAAACATCTACAAGACCTTGTAGTATGTGAGGGTCTCTTACACCTAACACCCAAAGCACAAGCAACAAAATAAAAAATAAATAAATGGGACTTCAAAATTAAATATTTCTGCATCTCAAAGGACTTTGTAAAGAAGGTAAAAAGCAGCCTACTCAATGGGAGAAAATACTTGGAAATTACACATCCAACAAGGGTCTAATATCCCTGATATATAAAGATATCCTAAAATTCAATAATAAAAAGACAAATGACCTGATTTTTTAAATGGGCAAAAGATCTGAAGAGACATTTTTCTAAAGAAATACAAATGGTGAAAAAACACATGAAATTTTTTTTAACATAATTGGTGATTAGGGAAATGCAAATCAAAACTACAATGAGATATCATTTCACACCTTCCACAATGACCACTACTAACAAAACAGAAAATTACAAATTTTGGAGAGAATGTTGGAGAGATAGGAATAATTATACACTATTGTTGTGAATATAGAATGATACAGCCACTGTGGATTTTTTGTGGTTCTTAAGGAATTTGGATGTAGATATGCCATGTGACACAGTAATACCACTATTATGTGTGTGTGTGTATATATATATATATATACACCCAGAAGAACTGAGAGCAGTGGCACAAAGAGACAATGCACACCAATGTTCATAATGATGTTATTCACTATTGTCCAAAGATGGAAACAATCCAGATGTCCATCAAGTAACAAATGGGTAAACAAACTGTGGTATAGACCCATGATGAAGTATTATACAGCTGCAAGAAGAAATGAAGTCATGAAGCATATGACAATGTGGATGAACCCAGAGGACATTATGTTGAGTGAAGCAAGCCAGGCACAAAAGGACAAATATTGTATGCTTTTGCTATAATGAAATAAATATAATGAATAAACTAATGGAGTTAATACCTAGAATGTAAGTCACCAGAGAATAGACTGTGGTTAGAAAATGGAAAGTTGGGGTTTAGTCTGTGCAGAATTGGTAAAAAAGTCTTTTGTGATAATTGGAAATGAATAGAAATGGTGAAAGCACATCATATGAATTGCTATTAGTAGCACTAACATATGCGTAGGATAGTGGTTTGTTTTTATTGTTTTTTTTTTTTCCTTTTTTGGAGTAATTAAAATCCTCTAATATTGATGGAAGTGATGAATGCATAGTTTTGTGATTAAAACATATGCCACTGATTGTACACTTTAGGTAAATTGTATGGTTTATGAGCAAAAAATATAATAGGATGGGTTGGGAAAAAACACACCAAATGTAAGCTATGGACTATAGTTAGTAGTTACACTTTGATGATACTCTTTCATAATTTGTTACAAATGTTTCACAACAATGCAAGATATTCATGGTGGGGTGAGGTATGGGAGTTCTGTATGATATTATGCTTGTACTTTTTCTATATACTTATTGTTTTTGCATATTTATTTCTGAGTGATATTCTTCAAATACATATGTAAAAGCCCATGAACATGCTGAATCTCTGAGAAAAATAATCCAAACAATTTGGTACATGTTCCAGGAGACCAAGCAGTTGCCTGAGTTGAGCTAAATTGGAATCCAAATGAGCAGTCAGACAGGACCAAATTGAATCATTAAGCTTATATTATTGCAGGTTTTAAAAAAGGAGTGCCCAAACAAAGGAACCATAATAAAATCAGCAAATAGTTCAAGACCCTGAAGAAACCAGCCTATTTAGAGCAACTGCTGAGGGCTATAGGCAGTACACTGATTTACACAGACAGCCACTCTAACCTGTCCACTGTTAATTATACTTAAGGTGCTCCTGATATACGAAGAAAACTCCAGAAATTGGAAGAGAAATAGGACATGCCTATGTCATAATTAGTAGAGATTGCCTGTAAGGTTTATTACAACTCAGAGTTCACCCATATGAAGCAGCAAAAGAAGCATGCTGCCTACAAAGCCAGCCACATAGGAAGATCTTCAGCAAGAATGTCAGAGGCCCACAGACCCTGAGATGAAGGAAAGCTTCCATGGGAAGCTTAGTGAAGAGTAAGAACCTCAGGGCCTCCAGGAACACAATTAGGTTCCCAGAATTGCACTTACTATAAGGAGGAGGGACACTGAATACAAGAATTCCCGAGTCTGCCTGGGAATAGAAGGGCCAGAATATACCACTAACAGCCCAACTCCCATAGTTAGCAGGGGATAAGGACAACAACCTGGAGTGATGGGGCCTGGGAGAAACTTCCACAGGTCAGAAAACCACACAGATCACACCCAACGAACCTCAGGTTTCATTTCAAGTGGATAAGAAGTTAGTTGACTTCTTGATGGACACTGGAACCACTTATTTAGTTTTTGAACAGAAGCTAATTAAAGAAACTAATGAATCAATCCCTATCATTGACATTTGGGAGACTAAAAAGTTTAAACGATTTTCAGAACCACTAAATGTCTGATTGTAGAGACTCATCTGATTCATTATATTTCATTACATGCCTGAATGCTCAATTCTCCTTCTCATTCAACACTATCAAAATTGCAAGCTTCACTTTGATTTTCACCTAATGAAGTGAACATAGTGGTCCAAGCTGTACAGATCTGTGCCCTCCAAGCAGCCCTGCTGGATTTAGCTGGGGACACTGAGAAGTTTGAAGTCGTGAAAGAGATATAACAACAGGTACCACCTGAGATATGGCCTAATGTGGGTCCCCATTAGGCAGTTGAAGCAGTTGAAGCACAGGAAGTCAAGGTAAGGCTGTGGCCAAACAACACCCCACCACATCTAAAACAGAATCCACTCAGACAGGAGGTTAGAGCCAGCATCTCACCCTAATAAAGAAATTTCTGAACTGTGGACTAATTAGACCCTGTCAATCAGATTTTAAAACACCTATCTTACCAGTGCTTAAACCAGATATGCAGGGATATAGATTTGTACAAGATTTGAGAATTATTCATCAGCTAATGGAGGATGTCCCTACACACTGTATGTTAATATTACTAACACATACACCTGATTCACAGTTCTGGACATAAAAGATGCTTTCTTTTGCATCCTGCTAGAGAAGGTATCACAGGTACTCTTTGCTTTGGAATGGGAAGATCCCAAAAATGGAATGAAGCAATAGTAGTGCTGGACTGTGCTGCCATGGGTTTAAGAATTCTCTGAACTTTTTGGGGCAAGCCCTATCCAGAGATCTGCAGGTGGTGCAACTCCAGGAAGGACTCTTCCTTCAATGACATAACAAAACACAAGAGGTCTCAGAGGAGAATACAGGAATAATTCTACAGAGACTAGCTGAGAAAGGATATAAGTGTCAGAAAAAAAGACCCAAGTTACACACACTCATGTTAAATATCTTTGTTTTGAATTCTCTGATGGACAACAGGCTCTCCATCCCAGTCAAAAGGAAGCCTTGCATGGAGTATCAAAGTCTAAGAACAAAAATGAACTCATAGGGTTTCTTGGCATGGCTTGTTACTATAAGTGGTGGATACCTAATTTTGAACTTATAGCTAAATCACTATATGAAGCGCTTAAAGGAAGGGAAAAAAAGGTCCTGGTCTGTACATCATAATGTGCACTTACTTTTAGAACCTTAAGCAAAAATTACTTGCTGTGCCAGCTCTATGACTCCCAGACTCCACAGAAGAAGTTCCACTTGTACTTACATGAATGGCAAGGCACCACCCTGGGAGTTTTTGCTCAACCCTTTGGAGGAGCACTGAACTGATAGCATACCTTTAAAACAGCTAGACCCTTCATCTCAAGACTGACCTGCCTGTTTGCACACAGGCACAGCTATTTGTGAGCTTATTCTAGAGACAGAAAAATTCACATTAAGCCCTCCAGCTTACATCTATACTCTTTGTGATTTAATTACAATATTTAATCAAATGAGATCAATCAAGCATCTCTGCTAGACAAT
This sequence comes from Cabassous unicinctus, assembly GCA_029593785.1. NCBI lineage: Eukaryota > Metazoa > Chordata > Mammalia > Cingulata > Chlamyphoridae > Cabassous > Cabassous unicinctus. The sequence continues at coordinate 29,456 of JAQZBX010013597.1, forward strand.
CCTATTGTGACCTTAAAAACTATTGAAAAACTTAATCCTGTCACCTTGCTCTCGGAGTTTGGGATAAACCAGAGTGGATACTCCTCAAACATGACTGTGTACATCTCCTCAAGAAAATGTATTCTGGTAGACTGGTGCTGACTTATGTAACTCTAAAAATCCCTGCTATTGAATTATTTACTGATGGAAGTGGTTTTATGGACCACAGGAAGCAATGAACAAGGTATTTGGTACTCACCCTGGTAGAAACTTTGGAAGCAAGATCCCTGCACTCTGGGACTTCATCTAAGAGGGCTGTACAAGTAGCTCTTGGAAGACCCCTCCAGTTAAGTGCAGGACAAAGAGTGAACATTTATACAAACCCCAGATATGGCTTTGCAGTGTTACATACCCATGGAGCCATCTGGAAAAAGAGGAGATTACTCAATGCTACTAACAAGGACATAAAATATGTTGATCTCATTCTAAAGTTGTTTGAAATTTTGTTGCTCCCCCAAAGAATTAGCAGTCTTTCATTGCTGAGGACAGCAAATTTCCAATAAGGGAAGCAAACAGAACTGTCTAGTTGATAAAGGCACTAAGTTAGCTGCAAGGAGAATAAAACCAACTCTTGTTACACCCCTCCACATTGAAAGACTGGACCACCAATTAATACCCCAGAGTTAGTGAGACCCTAACCTAAAGCCATTTGGGAAACCCCAATACTGGAAAAAAGATTTAGCCTGAGCAAAAGAGTTGGTATATACTTAAGCCACAGAAAATGGGTGGTTGAAAAAACAGTCCCTGGCAGAACCTTGGGAAGACTACCACAAATTATTCATATTTGAAAACCTAGTGAAACCCTTTTCCACTTATTTCCATAGTCTTATGATTGACATATAACTGCTCCAGTGGATAAGTCAATTACTCATAAGACCCAATCTATGCAGGATGATTCAGTCAGTAATTGATCAATGTGTGACTTGTGCTCAAATTAACTCTAAAACTCAGCCTCCAGCCTTCAACAAAGGAGTACAATACAGAAGACTAAGATGAGGAGAGGACTGGCAAACTGACTTTACTGTAAAGCCAAGAGCTGCTGAGAACTTCATGTGCTTGCTTGTATTTGCAGACACTTTCACTAATGGGGTAAAAGCCTTCCCATGCCAAATGGAAAAAGCTTGAGAAGTAGTCAAAGTCTTACTTAAAGAAGTCATTCCAAGGTTTGGGCTTCCTATTTCTATAAAAAGTGATAATAGAGTGGCTTTTATCTCTAAAGTGATTAAAGATGTGTCTGGACTGTTATAGATTGGCACTTGCATTCTCCCTGAGACCTCAATCCACTGGAAAGACTGAGCAAATGAATCCCTCCTTAAAAGAAGCCATTGCTAAGATTTGTTTAGAAACTCACCCAAGTGGGATAAAGCCCTGCCAGTTACCCAAATGAGGGTTAGGGTCATGCCTAAAAGAAGACTTCAATCAAGTCCTTATGAAATGTCTTCTAGAACACCATTTCTTAAAGGCAATGACTAGTGGAAAAGAATGGTCCATTGATGGGCCCTTGATACTGATGACTATGCTTAGGAGCCTCTTGCTTTTGAATTTGCTGCTTGGTCTAGTGTTGTAGGGTGCCTAAGAGTTACTTCCCTAGAGACTCCTTGATGCTCAAATGTGGCCTCTCTCTAAGCCAAACTCAGCATATAGATGCATTACCTTCCCCCCAGTGAGGGACATGACTCCTGGAGATAAGCTTCCCTGGCACCGAGAGATTGCTACCAAGCACCAGCTGGTGATACAACTGGAAAAAATCCTTGAATAAAAGAGGGAAAAGATAAAGGCAAATGATTTCTTATGGCTAAGAGACTTCAAAGTGAGTTGGGAGTTATTCAGAGAAGTAATGTTTATGCACATCTTAGAAGGTCCTCATAGACTGCCAAAGTAGACACTACCCCAACAGTGGGGACCTTGAGTGCTCTGGAGACACTCAGGTCTTACTGTCATGGCAAATAGCTCCAGAGTTTGATGCCTTGCCAGTGGGCCCTACTTTGGAGTTTGTGCTCCCGAGTGTGACAAAGTTGGACTCAGATGTGATTTCTCTACACATACCTCTTCTTTTCCTTTCATTTGAACATATGGTTGATGCTGGAATTGGTAGGTGTACATCCAAGAGACTTTAATCTCTGGGCTGTCCATGTGCCAGCTGTGCCCTGAGCCTCAGCAGAGATGCTACACCTACTCTTCTGTTCATTGGACTCATCTAGGACAATTAACAGGGAGGTGAGGATGGACAACCACCATACCAAGGAACTGAGAGAGTGTACACCTGCAAAAAGAGAGTCCCACCCAACAGCCATATGGTATCAAAGCCCCCTCTCAATTAAAGGTGGAGTGAACATCACCATTCCAAAATCCTCAGAATTGGGGAATAAAATATGGGCTGGAGTAGACTTGCTGGTATTCTACTGTGGACTTGTGATTCTAGCAATGGAAGAAATGATATCATTGATATGAAGACAGTGGCCACTGGAGGTCCTGTAGTCAGGGAAAGGGAAAAAGGAGTGCCATATGGGGGCATTTTTAGGACTTGGAATTGATCTGAGTGGCATTGCAGTGACAGATACAAGCCATTGTATAATCTGCCATGGCCTATGGAATTGAGTGGGAGAGAGTGTAAGCTACAATGTAAACTGTAGTCCATGCTTGGTGGCAATTCTTCAAGATGTATTCATCAATTGTGATGAATGTACCATACTAATGCGTGAGGTTGTTAATGTGGGGAAGGGTGGGAGGTGTGGGGAATGGGGCATATGGGAATCACTTTTAATTTTTTTTGTGTAGTATTTTATGCAATCCAAGTGTCTTAAAGTAAATAAAAAATATATTTAAAAAATAAAAATAAAATCGGCAAGAGATTTGAATAGACACGTCTCCAAAGAAGAAATACAAATGGCTAAAACGCACATGAAAAGATGCGCAACATCACTAGCTATCAGGGAAATGCAAATCAAAACTGCAGTTATATATCATCTTAAACCTTTAGACTGGTGACTATTATAAAACGCAGAACTACAAGTGTTGGAGAGGATGTGGAGGAAAGGGAACACATCCTCTGCCAGTGGGAATGTAGAATCGTGCAGCCATTGTGGAGGACAGCTTGGCAGATCCTTAGGAAGCTAATTATAGATCTGCCATATGATCATGCAATCCCTCTTCTGGGTATATCCCTGTTCTGGGTATATACCCAGAAGAATTGAATGCAGGAACATCAGCGGATATATGCTCACCCATGATCATAGTGGCATTATTCACTATTGCCAAAAGTTGGAAACAACTCAAATGTCCACCAACAGATGAATGGACAATGTTCTCCAGGAGGCTATGTAAGCTCTAAATCAGCATCCCCACTATGAGGCTGTTTCTCCCATAACAAGGATTCATGTGTCCAGAAATTGAAAAGTGGAAATGGTAGTGGAAACGCTCTTAACCCAAATGATCCACTATGAAAAATTTTGCTTTCATCCTTAAGGTATGCTGGGCTACAGGTCTTAGGTCCAAAGGAGGAGTGCTTGCACCAGGGAACACAACAATGATTCCATTGATCAGGAAGTTAAGACTACCACCTGGCCACTTTGGGATCTTCATGCCTCTCAATCAACAGGCAAGGAAGTGATTTACTGTACTGGAAGGGGGGGTTGATCATACACAATAGAGGTAAAGAAGTTTGCCTGGAATGCAGGAGATCCCCTAAGATGCCTTTTGATTAAAGTCAATGGAAAATTGCAAAAACCCAATTCAGGCAGGACTAATAATGGACCAGAATCTTCAGAAATGAAAGTTTGGGTCACAACACCAGGCAAAAGAACTGCCAGCTGAAGTGCTTTCTGTGGGTAAAGGGAACATGGAATTGGTAGTGGAAGAAGGTAGTGGTAAGTATGAACTTTGACCATGTGACCAGTAACAAGGACTGAGAACTGTCATGGTTAGGCTAATGTGTCAACTCAGCCAGTTAATGGTGCCCAGTTGTTTGGTCAAGCAAGTAATGGACTAATTGTAATACAAGGGCATTTCATGGACTTTAAACATCAGTGAGTTGATTGCATAGATATCTGGTTACATCTACAATCAACTGGGGAGACTGCTGGGGCTTGTGTTGATTGTAAAGAGTATGAAGCAGAACACAAAATGTAGCCCCCAACTGCTGGGTGGTACTACAAGGAGGAAAATATTGAGGGGTTTCTTTGCCAAGTTGCAGTCATTAAAGGGTCTGTCCTGAAGGTTGCTGGATATATAAAGTTGAAGGAAAGAGGGGCATGATGCATTTCATCTTTTGCATTCTTGAAAATTCTTCTGCAGAAGACAAAAAATGCCCACATGGAGGGTGGAGAAATAAAATCATAGTTGGTCTCGACCTCTGTTTCAGTTTCATGACTATGTGGGTGTATGTGTGTCTGCAGGGGCACCAATTTGTATGCACACAAGAACTTGTCTGATGTACATCTGGGGGGTGTCATGAGAGCCCACTCCTGTGCATCCATGCACATGGATGCCTTGTGTTCCTGGTTGTGGAGTTGGGAAAGCCTGTGGAGGGAGGTAGCCTGGACTCAGGTGATGGAATTTGGAGTCAAACTTACAGACAAGGGACATGGAAGGTAGGAAACTGAAGGGTTGCAGACATACTACTTGAAATTCTCCTGACGCTTGGTTTTCTCCAGATAGGACAATCCACTCTGTGTCCAACTCACAAAGCATAGAGGATGGGACAGTGATGTGTTCCAGAGGTCCCTGGGAAGCAGTGACCTTTCCAGGTCACTTCTAGTTGCACCCTTCTCAGCAGGGGCTTCCCACCATGGGGAAGACCAAGGTGGGGAAGACACCACAGATTGTCACTAGAGAGCCTTCCAAAGAGAAATATACCCTCATTCTGAAAGGGTGAATGACAAGTGACCCAACTCTGTGCTCCCTGGGATACATAGATGTTCTATGGGTATAACTGAGGTCAGATAGGGCCCTGGACTCAGTTTTGACAGAGGGGTGGTCAGCAGGTTTGGTGAGGCAGGCACCTGGAGAAGGGAGGTTGCACTACCTTGGAACTGTGAATGCAGGGGTGGGTGAAAGGAACAACTGCCCAGGGAATTAGCTTCTATCCACTTCTGGAAAAATCAGGGTTGAGAGCTTCCCTCACCTTCTGGTCTGTGGGTGCTTTCATAAAGATGAAGCTCAAGTCCATCACCCAACACTCACCCACCAATATGGATTAAGCCCTACCATGTGTGAGACATTCTAGAAACCTCCTTGAGATGAGCCATTGATCCAGTAGAGGTGATAGAGTCACAAGTAGGAGTATAACAAATACAGAAAGTGTCTGAGCATGTGATGAAAAAGAAGGAAAGTCTTCCTGATCTGAGGAAAGTGTTCAGGAGGCACCACATCAGGATCCCTAAAATAAGTGGGTGCTATGGGGAGTTCATACAAGGGGTGGCAGGAGTCCTGGTTAGAGGACAGACTCAGGAGCTGGATACCAGGGTCTCAGTCCTAGAACTGCCACCTCCTGATGGTGTGTCCTTTTGTAAATTACTTACCCTCTAAGTGCCTGAGTTCCACCAACTTCAAATACCAAATACCTCAGAGCATTATCCCGAGAGTTAAGTGAGTTTGCACATCTCAGCACTGGGAAGGATGACCCTAAATGTCTTCAAAGCATCTTTTGCCAGACTGCATGGTAATGGAGTGGGGGTGGTGGCTGGGGGAGTTTCGAAGGTAAATTGTGGGTAGGTGGGCATCCCCTACTACCATACTGCTCAAGGACTTTCAACCATGGTCCAGATGGTAGATGGAAGGCACCTGGTTCTGCAACTTTAGGGACAGATGGATGGGACTCATCATGCAGCCTCATTCCTTCCCCAGTACCCACCTAGTGTCCAGACAACAGAACCCAGAGTCAAAAGCTTGTACATGAGCAGGGGATATTTCTGGGGCATCTAATGATCGGGGTCATTGCTGGGCCACCTATCACCACGATATCAACTCAGGCAACAACCGAGACTCAGGATTGAGAAGCCAAACTATAAGACACTAATACAATATACAGGAAGCTCTTGTGGAATCTCATTAGAGGAAGATTTATTGAGTATGGCACAGAGAACCAAACCATGCAGGAAAAGACTGATAAATGTAAATGCATTAAAATTAAAAGTATCTGAGTGTGGAGTGGCTGTAGCTCAGTGGTTGATCACCTGCTTTGCATGTACAAGGTCCCAGGTTCAATCCCTGGTGCCTGCTAAAAATTTTATCTGAAAAACAAAACAAAGCCACCAACAAAATGTAGGGACAAGCCACAAAGGGGAAAAATATTGACAATGCTCATGTTGCTTCTAGAATTAGTGTCCAGAATGTATTAACACTTTTGTGAATCACCAGCTGTAGCTGCCATTGGGCAATTTGATGTAATTATGAATTCCAAAAATATATATTGGATTATGCTTTTAAACTGATCTGTTGACCTGGGCATGATTAGGACATTGACTGGGCCACATCAGTAGGGTGTTGAGCCCCAAAACTTGGTGGGTGAGGAATAAAATATAAAAGGCATGAGAAAGAACACAGTTGCAGCAGTTCTGAAGTTGGAGTTTTATGTTCGAGGTTTGATGTTGGACAAAAGGCCCTAGGAGAAGAGAAGTGATCTGTTCCCCTGATAGTCTATAGCTGACCTTGTGGAGGAAACAGAGGAGCTAAACCCAGAGAGAAATGCAGCCCCAGCAAGAGAGGAACCCAAGAAGCCTGAACCCTGGCAAACATCGGCAGCTGTCTTGCTCCGACACGTGGCAATGGAATTTGGTGAGAGAAGAAATTTACACTTTATGGCCTGGTAACTGTGGATTTCCACCGCAAATAAATACCCTTTATAAAGACCAACCCATTTCTGGTATTTCACATTAGCACCCCTTTGGCTGACTAATACACCAACTAACACTTGGCAGCACAGCTTGGGACAGATGGCCAGAAGTGGCATCAAGGGCAACAGATCTCTGTTGGGTTTCATTGCTTTTAGCCTCTTACTTCCATGGCTTTCTCCTCTCTCTCTCTCTCTCTCTCTCTCTCTCTCTCTCTCTCTCTCTCTCTCTCTCTCTCTCTCTCTCTTCTTTTTATAGCAGACTCCAGTAATACAATTAAGAGTCGTCTTGATTGAGGGGAGTGACCCTTTAACTGAAGTAACTCATCAAATGGTCTCACCTACTTACAGTGGGTTCACACCCACAGGAATGTGCACAGGTAGCAGGCAGGAAGGAAAAAGAATGGCCAAAATGTCAGAGAAGACACCCCAGCTCACAGCTAAAATGAAATTCAAAATAAGTACAAGGCTCTATTTCACAATCAATAGGTTATTAAAATTAATAAATATGGAGAGGAAGGGCAAAATGGTGGCAGAGTAAGGAGCTCCAAGAGTCAGCTGCTCCTACAGTGCAATTAGTAATCACCCAGAACTATCTAAATCTAAATCACCTGTTTGAGTGACGGAATTGGTTCTCCCACTGGAGCCATAGAAATTTATTTCTCTGACAATTGTTGAAACAAATTTTTAAAATATGATATTTTTATATGGAGAATCAAATCTGCTTTAGTTTCCTAGGCTTCTCTAAGCAGATACCATGAAATGGGCTGGTTTAAGCAATGAGAATTTATTAGCTTACAGTCTGAGGCCAGGAAAATGTCCAAATAAAGGCATCATCAAGGTGATGCTTACTTCTCCAAAGACTGGATGCTTCCAGACCTTGGCTCCTCTGCCAAATGGTAAGGTAAATGATTGCATCTGCTGATCTCTCTCATCACATCTGGGTTTCATTGCTTTTAGCCTCTTATTTGATGGCTTTCTCTCGTGTCTCTCTCTCTTTCTCTCTCTCTCTCTCTCTCTCTCTCTGTCTCTCTCTCTTTTCATTGTCTTTATAGAGGACTCCAGTAATAGAATTAAGACTCTTTTGATTGAGGAGAATCGCACCTTAACTGAAGGTCTTACCTACTTACAATGTGTTCACACCCACAGGAATGGGTTAACTTTAAGAACTTTTCTTTTGCAGCTTTCAGAACTCTGGGGTTCATAACAATTCAAATCGCCACAGGATCATAATGTGCCTTTTGTTATTCTCTACACTTTTCATTGCCTTGAATCATATATACAATATGACATTAATCTCCAGAATAAATGTGATCAGAGCTGTTGAAGAGGAGAGAGGGAAAGTTGATGACGTAGACTTAAAGGGTCCATTACCTAAGGTTTTCCCAGGAGGAAAAAAGACTGTCCATAGAGGGCTCAGAATGTCAAAGAAAAATGCACCCTCATGGGGAAGCATCATGTGAAACTTCATGCATATTCTCCAAGAGAGTGAGAAGAGCCTGAGACATCCAATGAAAGTTGCTCACAGGGTAGCAAGACCCCTGCCTAAATGCAAATCACCCCCCAAAGACTTCAGTGTCAGGAAGTACAAGAAGAAAGGATTCATCCTTTAAAGATAACTCTGTGTGAAGGATCTCAGGACCCACATATAGAATGGCAAAATGAAAAAGAAATGGTGATTAACTACAAGGACCAATACATGACAACTACAAAACTAATATATAAATGTATAGCATAATAGACATAGCTGGAAGTCAAATTAGCAGTGTGGAGGAAATTTTTGGAAAATCACAGTAATATAGATAAAAGATAAAGCCAAGCAAATTAGAGCAATTATAGAAAAGACATTTGGCAGTAGGACAAAGCCACCTGACATAAGGAGAGTTAGGTGCCTCTGAAGTAGAGTACCTACAAATGAAATGGAGAACTTGTTTCACAGATGAAGCACTGAAATTTTCCTTTGAATGAAACAACTGTGTCTTCCCATGGCCCACGGTATTCACTGGAAACTTAAGCCAAGGGGAAGGGTGGCTGTATGTCCCAGCTTGCCTCCATTAAGTTCTCAGCTTCACAGAAAAAGAAGTATTTGCTCAAGCTCCCAGGACAGAAACAAAGTCACACAGGAGTTGGGGGAAGGTTAGGCTGGCCTCCAGTCCTGCACAGCAATGTCAGCACAGAAAACCACATTCTCTCTATCTTCTGTGAGGTCCAGGAGACATGAAACTTATGTTTAATTGAAAAATAGAATATATATTGTTATACAAATGTCTTTGTCAAACTCAGCAGCTGGCTATTGCTAACTCTGTCTTTTTTCAGCTTTCCAAACAAATATTTTGTCAGCTTTCTATTCTTTCATCTCCATAGAAGAGTAGGAAGACAGTGGGTAGGAGATTTCTCTGATTAATGTTGATGATGGATCATTTCCATTTTGTGGAAAGATGTGTGGTTTTTTTCATTTGGTATGTTTTCTTGATTGAATTCTTTATAAAAAGTCTCCATTAATTTCAGAAGAAAATAAATTAATTTAGGAAGGAATAGGAGGGAAGAGGGCTAGGGAAGGGAGGGATGGGCCTCTGCAAAAAGAACTTTGTGCAGGGATGCTGAGACCAGGCAGGTGGACAGAGTGAAGGACATTTCACTGCTAGATTACAGAATCTGTCATGTTGTTGATGAATGAATGGCAATTGCTCACAGAATTTTTCACATCTCACAATTTACATAATGATTTCAAGTATTTGTCACAAGTGAATCAATATTCTCAGTTTGGTCAAATATTTTAAAAGCTGAAAGCTGGGAAGGATGTTGTATTAGTCAGCCAAAAGGGTGCTGATACAAAGTACCAGAAATCTGTTGGGTTTTATAAATGGTATTTATTTGGGGTAGAAGCTTACAGTCTCAAGGCCATAAAGCATAAGTTATTTCCCTCACCAAAATTTGTTACCACGTGTTGGAGCAGGAAAGCTGCTGGTCTCTGCAAGGGTTCTGCCTTCCCCTTCCTCCCAAGGCTCCTTTGTCACAGCACTATCCTTTCTTTCCAGGCTCAGCTGCTCTGCTTTCTTCACAAGATCAGCTGTAGACTATCAGGCTTGTTCCCTTCCTGGGGCCTCTGCCATGCCTCATGGAGCCTTCTCTCTTTAGTCACATATCTGCTTCTCTGTGTATTTACTTCCCTGTGGCTCCAGCATCAATACTCCAACTGTCTCCTCTTTCCTGTTATTTTCTCTGTGAGTCCCCACTCACCAAGTGTGTGGAGTCTCAAAGTCCTACTTACCTGGTCCAATCAAAACCCCAATCTTAATTTAATCAAGTAAAAGTGAAACTTCTGAATCTAATATGATCTAATATGCCCAGAGGAACAGACCAGTTTACAAACATAATCCAATATCTGTTTTTGGAAT
>JAQZBX010013598.1:0-25188 GCA_029593785.1 Cabassous unicinctus
TTTATTTATTCATCCCCCCCTTGCTGCTTGTGTTTGCTGTGTCCATTCGCTGTGTGTTTCTTCCGTGTCTGCTTATCTCCCCCTTGCTGTGAGGTCCTGCTGCTTCAGCCCACCGCGCCGCGCGGGCCGGCCTGCCCTCACAAGGAGGCCCCGGGAAGAGAACCTGGGGCCTCCCACATGGTAAACGGGGGCTCTATCTATTGAGCCACACCCGCTTCCTGCTGTGAGGTCTTGCTGCATCAGCCTACCGCGCCCCGGGAGGTGAACCCGGGGCCTCCCACATGGTAAACGGGAGCTCTATCGACTGAGGCACTCCCGCTTCCCGAGACGTGCGATTTTATACTGGCATTTCTTAGCAAAACACATTGTACCTGCTCTCTCCTCTTGCCTCAACAGGCCTAAAGAATCATTATCAACCCCAAATCTTTAGACCTATCCTCTTGCTACCTGAGAAACCACATCTGTGATCCTGGTCTCAACATTAAAATGAAAACAGCAATGCCTTCCTCAAAGAGTGATTCTAGGAGCACAATGAGTCAAATACGAAATTCTCAATGCATGTGGATTTCAATTTTTGTTTCCAAGCCTGGGGTATTTGAATCCAACAGGAGGACTACACATATAATGTAGTTATAAGAACTGTATTCTCTAGTGGAGTCTGGAAGCCAGTGCCCACCCAGCCAACTTCGTTATATATTATAAGTGAGAGAATCGTTGAGCCCAGAGCCTTATTCCACATTCTTGCTCAGGACTTGTTAATGCCCTTACCTTTTTGCCACATTTGATTTTTAAACGTTGGACCAGAGTCAACATATAATGGAAAGTATAGTGGAAAGAAAGATTATTTGACAGTGTGGAAGAGCAAATTCTTCTGCTGTCGTGGCCAGCTCTTCTGTGAGGCCATAGGAGGTGCAGCTTTCCTGTTCCACGTCCGCTGCTGCCTGGTCCATTCAGTGGGTGTCATGTGTCCCCTGAGTGCCCCTTTCCAGCAGCACCTTCCATGGGACTCACCTGCATTTCAGGCTGGATCAGGCCTGTCAAGTTAAAGGGCCAGGACTCAGCTGAAAAAGAAAATTTCCTTTCTTGGGGAGTCAGCCTCGCGCCTGCTCCTTTCAGCAGAGTCCTGACTGCACCCAGCACCTTCCTGGGGGGTCTTCCCTTTATTCTTTCCTCCCATCTTTTCTCTCTTGTGGCAGGCAGCCTGATAAAAGAAAGGCGAAGTACAGGTTGTTTATATTCTGGGTAAAAGTCTATAAAGGTATATCCCTCTGTGAGTCCTGTATTTCATATAGGAAAAAATCTTTGTAATATATATAAAAGATTTTATAGGCCTAACAATTAGATGCATAACCGAGTGTAAACATACACAGAGAATATAGATCTGAATTGATAAAAATATCCTTAGCAGAGAATTTGAGTTATATCTATATACTTTCAAGTTTATTGCTAAACAGTGAAGATGTAGGTCATACGCGGGTTGTTTTTCTAACTTGAAATCATCTTCTCATCTTTTCTATAAATGTACACCATTTGTACCTGCCAAACTCAATGACATATGATATTTATATGAATTGAATTTGAATTGAGTTTCAGTATTACTCTTTCAAATGTGTACAAAATTATAAACAAAAAGAAACAAAAATTATAAAGTAAATCTCAATATAGTTACAGACTTCCCCAATAGATATTATTTATCACCCTATACCAGCTTTTTCAAATTAAAAAAAAAATTGTGAGCCACTTATTCAAGTGGGATATCAACTACGCAATGAAAAGGTAAAGTTCCTTTGTGCAGACATGTTAAAACTGAAGTGGGGTGAGCATTGGAAGAACCCTAGAGTTCTCAGGGTCACTGAACATGGGGAGTGAGATGGTTAATCACGGCCACCCCTCTGAGCTGTGACAGTCTGACTTCACAATCAGTGCCCCAGCCCCCATGCAGCTGTCCCATGGAGTGCCGGTTTTCATTTCAGACCTCAAAAGGAAATGACCCTGCTCCCTTTAGATGGCTGCAGTTAGTCCTCCTGATTGCCGTCACGTGATAATTGATAAATAGTTTATGACTTCCATATCACCAAAACCTCAGCCCACTTTCATTCCTTATCTTGATGGATTGCTTTTCAGGGCATGATATCCATTGCTCTATCTTATCTCTCAACCTCCTTGGCTTGTGGGACACTACTCTGTCCTGGTTCTCCTTGGACTTGGCTGACTTTTTGTTTTGTCTCATTAGTGAACTTCTCTTCCTCTGATCTCCCTCTTTGGAGAATGGAATTCCTGAATACTCCATCCTTGGGGCACTGCCAATCATAGCCCTTCCCTAAGCAAATGGGCTTCCCTAGGGAGCCCATCCCCTCTCCGATTTCATGTCTTGTATACCCATCTCTCTCTCTCTCTCTCTCTCTCTCTCTCTCTCTCTCTCTCTCTCTCTCTCACACACACACACACACACACACACAGGCACACACACACACAGGAGTATGTTTTCTGAGATGGGCTTTTCCTGGAACATCAAATACATACCTAGAAGTGCCTAGACCCTGAAATGACAGGCTCTAATGGGCCACAGTTCAGAAGCCAGAAGTCCGAAATGAAGATGTTGGCAGGGCTGATATCTTCTGGAGGCTCTGGGGGAGAAACTGTCCCCCAACTCTCTTCTAGCTTCTGGTGGTTTCCAGCAACACTTGGTCTTCTGAGCTTGTAGATGCCATCACCCCAATATCTTCCTCCATATTCAGGTGGTATTCTCTCCCCTGTGTCTCTGTGTGTCCTTTTCTGTCCTTTATAAAGATATTCTCATTGGATATAGGGTCCACCTTATCCCATTATGACCCCATCTCTATCTTTACTTTAATTACATCTGCTAAGATCATATTTCCAAATAAAGTCACATTCTGAAGTTCTAAGCTTCCATGAATTTTGGGGGGACACCATTCACCCCACTACAGCAGATAAGAGCTAACTCTATTCCCCATGTTTCCATGTGGCAGGACATCCATACAGCATTGCCCTTGATCTTTCTCTGCCACTTTACTCACTCCTAATTGGTGAGTTTGGGTGGAAATGATGGACAACATGGGGTTCTAGACCCTTCCATGTCCTCTGTTGGGCATGATTGTCTGCAGAAAGTCTGGGTTCTTGCCTGATCTCTGGGCCACTCAAAGCAGGGGAACATGTTGGGAAACCCATATGACTATACACCCAAGCCTATCTTCCTTTAGAAATTTTAGCAGTAATAAATCTCACACTTAATCTTCAATTAACTAACAACTCCGTTTTCCCCTCAATTGGTTCCAAACTAAATCAGGGAAGAGATGTTTTACTTATTGGGCTCCCAAGTCTCCAATAATAATTCAAACTCCAGGTAATAAAGTCCGGGTATATTCTCTTTCTCCCAAATCTGTTCCTTCTATCAATCCACTCACCTACGTTAGAAACCCAGAGTCAATCTCAACTCTCGCTGTCTTTCTCTCTCGCCCCCTCTTTCTCCTGTGCTCTCCACATCTGATGGGTCTCAAACCTCTGCTGCTGTTTTCCAAGTATTTCTCTAAACGTTCTCTTTTTTACTTCTATTACTAGCTCCCTAGTTGAGAGTCTATCTTACCTGACCCCTTGTAGCAATTTCCACCCCTTTCTTTCATCTCCCCCGCCCCACACACAATTCTTGCTCCCCAAATGTACCTTCCCATGGCAGCCAGAGGGACTTCCCAAGATGCAGGGGATACTGTACCAACTCCCCATTCAAATGCTCCTGTTTTAGTTACAAATCACAGAAGACAACTCAGAAGAGCTTAAGTCAACAAAGGAAACTACTGGCTCATTCAAATGAAAAGTCCAGAGTGAGCTCACTTCTGACTTGACTGGGTTTAAGTGCTCATATAATATAATTCCACATTGACCACTTTCTCCAGCTACTGATAAAAGTGGTTCTAGAAGTCCTTTTCACAGACCCTGTCTGGTTCTCCATCTCCAAGCCCATGGCTCCTCTTTCCATTGTACTGGATATTTAACAAAGAGGACCACACCTTTATGTTCTCCATATAGCTCTGCTCCTGCTGTGCCTTCTGTCTAAAATAAGAGATTGTTTTCTTCTTCAAGAGACAATCATTCATCTTCAAAATCTTACCTCCTCTTCTTCAGAAACCCTTCCTTTGTGGAAAATTGTACATGCTGCTCTCTCTTCCCTCAGCTTCGTAAAACCAGCTCTGTGCTTGTCAGACCCCTTATGCTGAAACACCTTGCCTAGGAACGTAAGCCTCCAGGCATGCCTGCAGAGCAATGGCCTCTGTTGTAGGCTGCATATGGCTATGGGCGGGAGGGAGTCCTTAGGGTCACCTTGAAACCACGTGCTGTGTTCCTGGGAAATGGAACATATTCAGTGAATGTCATTGCCCTGAACTAAATGGATGATGGTTAAAGAGAGAGAAAGGTCATGCTATGACATCAGAGAGTAGCCTTTCCCAACTGAATCAGACAACAAGCATTTTACTAAGTCTGTTAATTAGACAAAAAATGACTTCCCTATGAATTAATAAATAGTTGAAGGCTGTACTGAGAGTGTTTTGAGAATTTGAGAATCCATAGGTGGAAAATTTTTATAGGTTAAAATAAAGAGTATGAATCAAGCAAACAGACCGATACTACCCAGTTGTCATGGAGAAACCCAGCATGGCCACAGGGAGTTATGAGAACCTTGAAGGGGAGACTCCATGTCCACACGCATCTGCAGGACTGCAAATATCTGTGGTTCTGATTGCAGAGGGTGGGCTCAGTTATTTTCAAGAGCTTTGGCCTTTTCATATATTCTGGGATTAACAAAAAACTCTCTCCCGAAATTGTCATCTAGAGTCAACTGGATGGACTCTACCAGCAGAAAGTCCATGGTCTGGGACTCAGAAAGTTGATGCCAAGACACCTAGAAGCTTTGATGAGGGCTGGCTCTACCAGGGTCTTTTCTTTTGGAAGCTCTACAGAGAACAGTGCCACTTAATTCCTTCTTTTCCTCGTGTGGCAGTTTGAGATTATTTATGAATTCCCAATGGAGAGATTATGTTTGCAAACTGGTCTGTTTCTCTGGGCATGATACCCTTTGATTGAATTAGATTCAGCTGAGATGTCCTTGATTAAATTATGTTAAGATTAGGGCTTTTATTTGACAATGTCAGTAGGGTATAACTCAGGTTAAGTCCCTGCCCCCTTGGTGGGCTGATATAAATGGACACTCACTCAAAAAGACACAGAAGAAGATATATGGAAAGAGAGAGCTCCATAGATGCCAGAAGAGAGAACTTAGTTATGATACAGAAGAGGAGAGAACTTTGATCCTGCAGCCCCAGGAAGAGAGACAAGCTCTATGCCAGCCTGTATTGAGAGAGAGGAAGGCTGAACCCTCGCAGAAATCGGCAACTGTCTTTCTTCAATAAGTGGCAACTGACTGGTGAGAAAGCAACCTTGAGTTGGACTCTTTAGGGCCAGGTAACTGCAAGCTTTTACCCCAAATAAGTACCCTTTATAAAAGCCAACAGATGTCTGGTTCTTTGCATCAGCACCCCTTTTTGGCTGACTAATACACCTTGGATTCTTTCCATTTCTTAACACCAAAAGCCCTATGTGATATTCCTGGCCGAAGTTCTACCTTTGTTGAATAAGTGAGAAAAAAAATATTTCAAAAGTTATCCCTCCTTTCTGCTTATGTGCAAATCCCAACTAACATTAGACCTGACGTTAATTCCTTTCCAATATTCTTTTTTAACAGTGCTTAAAAATAACCCTACCCAACCTGTCTCTCTTCTCTTGCTTACTCTTTGGTAAGAAGGTTACTAATCAGAAAATCACCCTTGCAATGCCTAACTTAAATATTATAGTTGAGCAATTTTGATTTTTAGCCTCAAATTAAGGCAATTTGCATTTTTGCTTCCTGTTTTCCCTGTGCTCACCACTTTTCTTCACTGCTTGGGAAGTTCCCCAAGAACACTGAAGGCCACATGCAAAGGCTAAAGTGGGTCCATGATGGCTGGAGTGACTTATGGAAACACGGAGGGACTCATGGGGAAAGGGCACACGCGAGTGAATATAAGGCAGGACATCAGTGTGGATGCTGGAGAGAAGGCGCAAGAGCCAGAGAACTGAACTTTCCATGGCACGAGCCAGTGGGAGGCAGCAGCTGTAACATATCTCAAGTGGCCCCTTGACACATGGGCTTATTAAATTAAAATTATTGGCACAGGGACAGGGGCAAATGTCATGCACTGAATATGAATCAAAGCTTCATATTCCTGACTTTTTCATGCATCAACTCCTGCGTTTTTCGAGGTGACAGTTATATTATCCCACTGATCTCTGGCGCTTTTGTGATATTAACAGGATGCCCTTTTGCTCACACTAAGATTTATCTTGTTGGATGAACGAATGCCTCATGGCATTGCTTTTTCTTCACTTGGGTCTCCATTTGCTTTTTAAAACTCTGCCAGACTGCAATCTCCATACCCCCTTCAGAGCAGTTTAAATTTCATATGGGGTTTTTTACGTTACTTCTACAGCTCTGTCAAAAATGAGTTGACATTTTAGGGAATTCGTCATGCACATACCTGAAGCCCCCTTGGGGTTACTGGGGAGCCAGGGAGCAGTGCCATCAATTTAAGATGCTGGGGCCAAGCCTTTCAGGTTGCCCTCTATCTCCAACCAATTATTACAAATGAGGCCAGGCCAGCTTTCAGCAGGCATCCGGGGGGTCGGAAAAGCATTTCTCGCTGTCAGGCTTGGTAAACCTCTTGTGCGGCAGCTTGTATTCGGAAGGGGCTCTGCAGGGTGTCACCTGAGCAGAAGTTTCTAGAATCCAGATTCAGACATCTGCAAGCTAAGGGGCGCTAAGGAGCCAGGACTCAAATGTCCTTTCCATCTCTTCCCTTCCCACCCTCAATCACATTGCTGCCCAGGGGCCACCTCTTTCCCCTACAATGTCCATCTCAACTGGTATCCCTCTTCTCAGCTTCGCTCCAGGAGAAAATACACATGTTTACTGTCTCCCTTCAGTTCGCTGACTATCAGCAGCTCGTCTCCTGTTGTTTGTTTATCATGGGCCTCAGGGATGGCTGCAGCACCTGGTGAGCAGGTGACTCCTAAATGCTGGTGGAACTGACCATGATCCTAATTAACTTCCTCGTGGAGGTTGGTGGACACCCAGTCTTTGGTATATTCTGTTTATTCCCCTCCCTTCTTCCACTCCAAATTACAGCATTAAAGATGATGAAGATCTCATCTCTGGCATGCCGGCACATCCATGCTTAGTGAGAGTTCCCTCCAGATTGTGGCCAAGAATTTTAGAGAGGGATGGACATCGCCATGTCAACAGCTGGTTTTGTTCTTTTCCCGTATTTGTTTACTGGGTGTGCCAACATTTTAAAAGTAGTCACAAAAATTAAATTTCAATTAGTTCTGATTATTTGTTGAAGGGTCTGAGAGCAATTAGCAGCAAGGCAGAGAGGAAGATTGGAAAATCAGCCTGGAGGAGGGCACTGCCTGGGCAGGTGCGCTGCAGCTCCCGGTGGTGATGTCTCATGTCACCTCACTTCTAGCCCCAGCATTGCTAATTTCTGGCACTGAGTCCTTGGAAAAGTGACAAAACTTCTCTGGGTCTGTTTTCCTACCTGTAAAATGGGGTGATAATAGTCTCCAGCTCATCAGGCTGTGCTGAGAATCACTTGTGAAAACATAGGCCAAGCCCGTAGCTTGGGGCCTCCCTGCTGCCATTTGGGCAGCCCGTGGACACTACCTTTTGGGTTTAACAGAATCTGAAGAACTTGGGGAATGAAGCAACTGCTGGTATATGATGCATGTCGACCACATCCCCTCGCAAAGCTGTGGGAGCCCAGGCCCAGGTCCGTTCTGGAGCTGCCTCTGAGCCACCCTGGGAAGGGGCAGCTCCCACCCAGCCCCCTGCCCAGTGGAGCCCCTGCCCCAGCTCGTCCTGCTCCTCCGTGGACTGAGGAGGAGCCCCAGGGTGGTCGTGGGCTCCTGCTCCAGGCAGATGCCCTGCCGTGGTCATCACCCCCTGCGTGGAGAGCATGGAAGGGACTCCTGACTCAGCCTGGAACCTGCCTGCACGGTATCTCAACCCTGAGAAGACACTGCAGGGCCCACGGTGCTCCAAATACTCAATGGAGAGGTGGAGCTTTTGGTTTTTCCAACATCACAGCTTGTCATTTCTGCCAAACTACAAGAAGTCTTTTCAATCAAGGCTCTAAAAACATTCTGCGTAGGAGGTCAGACACTGCAGGCGCCTCACAAACTCTGGGAAATGGGGCACAGGACAGACAACGGCCTCCTCCAAAACACACTCGCTTCGGCCATCCTGCCTAGATGAGGCCTGGCACGAGGACATCCTGTCCCTCTGCAATGGCAGCTGCTTCTCTGGGGTCAGAGACCTGAAAGGAGGGAGACCGGCGGCATTTGGGGAATTTTCTCCGTTTTATGGCAGCAATCCTCTGCTGCCCTCTGGCGGCTGCATAAGGAGCAGCTTGGACATGACTGACTCTCTGTTCAACTTGGCAAAGGGGCCTTTGCAACTCCTGCCACATCTGCATTCAGGGCAGGTGCATTTTAACGTTTATCTCCCAGTTAGGGTGACCAGTCACCCCTGTTTGCCTGGGGCTGAGAAGGGAGTGGTCCTGGGCATGGGATTTTCAGTGCTGAGAGCAAATAGGGAGAGCTGGTCGCCCACCTCCAAGAGGAATTTCTGCACTTGTCTTGGGGGACTTTGCTAGCACCTCATGGGCCTGAGGCAAAGGAGGCAGGAGTTCTTATTATATGGAGACCCCCTCCTCAGTTTGGTTTCATCTGTAATGCAATGGCTTGCTGAACCTAAAAGCAATGTTACAGCTAAGAAGCAGGAAGCTGAGTAAGGAAAAGAAGAGCTGGGAGAGCCAGCATCAGCGTGGCGAGTTGCAGTGACTTGGCGTGCTGGAAGGCGTATGCAGATTCACTTTCCCTTTTATCTATTAGTATCTATTAAAAAGGGCTAACCTTTATTGAGTGTTTGCTCTGGGCTGGCTAATCCAAGAGCATCCCCAGGAGACAGGCGGCGTCCCTCTTCCCCTTTGGGGTCTGTGATCCGGACTCCAGCCTTCCCCTCTTCCCCTCTCACCGGCAGCCCTCTGTTTGCTCTCGCCTTCTGGAAAGCCCTGCCTGTCCTCCCAGCCTTCTGGGAACGCCCCCTCCGGAAGCCTTGAAGGAGGGCCCACCCCGAGGCCTCCCTTCTCCTATGGGCTGAGATGAGGACAGGCTATGTGTCCTTCCCCACCGAAGCTAACGCCTTCTGAGGGCAGCTCCTTGGCATATCAAGTCACCTAAGATAGTGACAGCCTCATGGAGAAATTCGACCTCCCCCCCCGGTCATCAGCTAGAGTAGAGAGCAGGCCATGGGCGGTCACTTCAGGTGTGCCGACCCCTGCTTGGGGCAGCAGAGCCGCCACTGCCATCATGCCTGCTTAGAGCTGAGCATCAGGACCCCTGGATGCCACGGCCGGCCGGTCTCCACGTCAGAGCCTGGGTCCATGGAGCTCCACCTGACAGTGGAAGAGGCCCCGATGAGGGGCTCGGCCCCCAGCCTTGCTCCCTGCAGGACTGAACTGTGCCCCCAAATGCTCAAGTCCTCACCCCTGTTCTGTGCATAGGATCCTCCTTGGAAATAGAATCTGGAATATCTTATTAGCTAAGAGGAGGCCAGAGCCAATCAGGGTGGGCCGTAGTCCAGTGGGACTGCTGCCCTCCAAAGGACAGGAAATTGGGCACAGCTGGGTGGGAGCACACAGGGAGAAGAGGGCCCCGTAACAGAGGCAGGGCTTGAGCCCACAACTTCCGAGGGAGCCACGCCCTGCCTGCACCTCGGTTTCAGACTTTCGGCCTCCAGAACCTGGAGACGAGCCATTTCTGTTACGTTGTCACCCAGTTTCTTGTCGTTTGTGGCACAAGCCCTACGAAAGGAAGGCTCTTGCTGCCAAGACAGGATGCAGGCTCAGGGCAAAACGCGCTGGCCGGACAGACCCACTCGCAGCGCGCCCTGAGCGCCCACCCCGACCCCCGCCCTGCCCCCGCTACCTGCAGCCGCCACAAGACACTGCTGTGCCAGGGTCGGTCCGTGGCCCCTCCCTCGTTTAGGTGAGAATGCTGAAAGGAGAGCCAGGAGAAGCCGCTTGATGGCAAGTGAGGTTTTCTGCAGGGAAAGTGCCCGAGCTGCACCGTGGAGTGCGGGGCCTGACGGATGAAACTAAGCTGTGGGTCTCTTTTGGGGGTCACATTGTGGGTGAGGGGAGCTGGGTGCTCCGCCAAGGAGAGAGAGGAGTTGGCGAAAGGAGGAGGGAGCCCCAGAGGCATCGAGGGTGGAGGGGGTCACAGGAGGATATTCCGCCCTTCTTGTCCAGTAGCCAAACGGTGCCTGCATCTATAGGGCGAAGAAAACGAAGGCCTGCAGTTCCCTCTGACACGGTATTTGCGTCAAAGAAGCTGGGGAAGGCTCTGGGGGTAGGGCAGGGTTGACTGGACATTTCTTTGCACAGGGAAGGGTAAATAGACGGAATGCAGCCAAGCGCTTCGTTAGCAACGGGCTCTGGACTCCCGCAGTGGGCAGACCCCTTCAGCCGGGGATTCTTCATCTGGGTGCATAACAACCTGGAAGAAGGGAATGCTGAGCAGATTAATGGCACCAGTAATTGCTGAAGAGCTGCAAAGGGGGGGGGCGGTTTCTTTAAAAGGAAACCAAGACTTTCAAAGCTCCTTTTACAAAGAGAAAGCTTTCTTTTACTAAAACAGAGAAAATAGCAGGCAAATATTTACAAATGTAAAGTTAAAGATTTTTTAAAAAAATTACCTTTATCTGAATTTGAACTGCTGACCTTAAGTAAACAGGTCAAGGCTGAAAGCGGTCAAGGCTGGGGCAGTGGTGCGGGGCTCGGAGTTGCAGAGCAGCCCCAGGAATCAGCCTCTGGCTGGTGGCTAACAGCAGGGCGCCTCCTCTCCATTCCCTGTGATGTACACACTCACAGATTTCCTAAAACAAAACAAGAAAAGGTCAAAAATGTCTGAGTCAGTTAATACAAACAGAAAACACAGCAAACTTTTATTAAAGGAGAGAAGAATGTGAACACTATTTACTAATCTTACTCCTGAGCAATTTCTAAACACCGCCTGTCCCCATCCAATCCCTAGACAAAAATACAGAAGAATTACCCAAGGGTCTTTAGATGGCAAAGGAAATACATACCAAAAACGCACAAGTTCTAGCTGGACACATGTGCAAATGTCTTCACCTGCTTGTAGTCTGTCCACATGTGCAAATACTGACCCTCTTAAATGTATTTGTGTGCAACGTACTAGAAGACCAAGGCATACCACACAAACGCATTTGTTAGATACTGAAGTTCATCTTTGCTTCAAGTTATTGCAGCTTTAAAAACTTTAAACTTTTTTATTATATATTTGTCTGAAAGGTTATCTCTATCACCTTGGTGTTGGCATCTTTTGAGGGCTTGGATTCAAAATCATGTCTCAAGGAGAAATGTTGAAAGAACCACATACAGTAATTCTAGTTCTTCCCCTTTCTAGAGAACAAGCCTTTAAATGGTGAAGACAGCTGGGGCTTATCTCCAGATTTGAGTAATATATATATATATATATAAAATGTAAGGTTTTGGCACCTTACAGTTTTGCCCAACTTGTGAGACAAGCATTGGAGGAAAATTGCCAATGCCAAGGGCTGGCCTCAGTTGGAGCCTGCTGCACAGGATCTGATGGGGTGAGGTGGGTTTAGGCTCTTCTGGGTTATTTCATTGTGTGGTGACAAGACGAGAGAGGCAGCGCAGCAGAAAGCTGTGAGGCGGTGGGCCGAGAAGGACAGAAAGGCAGGAGATGCCCTTTGGAGATGGCTCTCCATAGGCAGTGCCTTCCCAAGGAGGGCAGAGGAAGGCTGGACCCAGCTGTTGGGGTGTGAGAGTGGGACTCCGGTATTTTGTGGTAAATGGTGGCTAGAAGCAGGGCAAGGTCGAGAAATCCTGGTTATGCCTGGCCTGGGTGAATGAGCGTGTGTGAATGTGTGTTAGTGAGTGAGTGTGAGTGCCTGCGTGTACAGCGAGTGTGTAGCAGCCATGCGTTGGTGAAGATCTGCACTCCTGCAACTGTGGTTTGCACACCGGAACACCTGCAGACCCCTGGCAGGTAGACCCAGCCGTTCCGCGAGGGAGTGTGGAAGTGGGTGCTACTGCAGGGGCGCCTGGAGCGCCTCCACGGCCGCCCAGCTAGCTGGGCCTGGATCCCCCCACACCCGCAGAAACTGGGAGGAAACAGTTGCTGCCGAATTCAGATGCTGAGATTTGGGGGTGATTGTTTATATAATAGTAGAAAATGGATGCATTTCTTCATCTAAGTTGTGCCTTTACAGTGATAAATTTGGAAGACTGAATTATTTTGATAAAGAAAACCTGCTTATCAATACAAGCAAAAAGAAAATACCACTAAAATCACAGGCTAATTTTAATAATATAGATAATTAAGGGAAAAATAAAAAGAATTAGGTTTTAGACAAATACCAACCACTACCTCCTTATAACATAGAATACACAGTATTTTCAAGGGAAAGCACAGCATTTATAAATATTGATCATGTTAGGGGACAATGAAAATATGAATCACTTCCATAAATTAGAAATAGTATAAACAACACTCTGATCACAATGGGATAAAATTAGAAAGTGAAAATCAAACAAGAAAAAAAACAGAAACAAACACAAATTTTCTTGCGCTGTAACATAAAATGATCTTTAACTCAGTTTAAAAGCAAAATATCCAGAAATTACATATTTCCAAAAAAATGATGATAAAACATGGCATGTGAGAGTTTATTGTATACTTTTAAAACAGTGATCAGAGGCAAATTCATAGCTCTAAACACTTACATCAATAAAAAATGAAACAACAAAAGTAAGTGAATTAAATTTCCAAATCAGAAAGCCCAAAAAATCACAAGGCACACCAAAAGAAAGCACAGGAGGGAAACAGAAGATGAAATAAGAAATGATGAGGCAGAGGTCGTGAACACTGCGTCCCGAGGCTAGAGCAAGGCGGTGGCTGGGTACCACCATTTTGGCCGGTGGCGTCAGAACACGCTTTGTGGCTGAGGAGTGGTGGCAAGAGCTGATCTGGCTTCTTGGCTCCCCTCCACAAGGGGATCGTTTTCTCCAGGCCTGGATATCCTTATTTTTCTACAATTATGGCAGACAAATTAATGAGAATTGCTATTGTCAATCATGACAAATGCAAACCTAAGAAATGTCCGCAGGAGGGCAAAAAGAGTTGCCCTGTGGTTTGAATTGGAAAACTATCTATAAAGGAACACACCCCGGAGCAAAATAGCATGGATTTCTGAAACTCTTTGTATTGGTTGTGGTACTTTTATTAAGAAACGCCCCTTTGGTGCCTTATCAATTAATTTACCAAGCCACTTGGAAAAAGAAACAACACATTAGTCACATGGGCATTTCAGCCAGTTCCAACCACAGTGTCTGATCAGTTTTCCCCCAACCTCAACAGAATAATCAGAGAGGTTTACGCCCTGTCAGGCAGGGACTACTGCCCTCACCAGCAGGAAATAACTACAGAAGAGTGATCATCACCCCTTAGCACTCCCCTTAAGAATAGGGGTTTGAACTCTCTGAGGCGGGAGTTGAGGCAGGTTAGTACAGGGTAATGGAGGAGAAGATGAGCCACAACATGGCTGAAAGACAACATGGCTGCAAGACCTTGCTGGGACCTGGAGGTCCCAGTTTCTCTTTCCAGACCTCCCCTTGGCCCCAGATATTCCAAAGAGATCTCACCATTAGCCTCCAATAGGGGGGGTAACCAATAACTACTGGGCCCATTCCCTTATCATTAGCAAGGGGGTGGAATAATTAACAGTTGAAAGGTAATCACACGAGGCAGAGCCCGCTCTCTCTGCCTAGAGGGGTCCGTACCAAGTGTTGGTGTGTATTTCTGTCTTTGTCTCCCATTTCTCAGCAAGCTCTGTTCTCTCCCCCATTTCCCAAATAAATTATTTTTACTGGCCTAACTAAAAAAAAAAAAAAAAAAATTGTGCCAATGCCTTCAAACTTCACAGGTTGACTATCCCTCCAGGTGAAGTTTTGGGATTACTTGGCACTAATGGTATTGGAAAGTTAACTGTTTTAAAAATTTTAGCAGAAAGCAAAAACTAAACCTTGGAAAGTGTGAATATCCATCTGATTGTCAAGAAATTTTGACTTACTGCAGAACATCTGAATTACAAAATTACTTTACCAAGATTCTGGAAGATGCTCTAAAATCCATTATAAAAAAAATAAAAAATAAAAAAAAAATAAATAAATAAAATAAAATCCATTATCAAACCTCAGTATGTGGACAAAATTCCCAAAGCTACAAAGGGGACAGTAGGGTCTATTTTGGGCTGAAAGGATGAAACATAGATGCAGGCAATTTTATGCCAAGAACTTGATTTTACCTATCTAAAAGAATGAAATAGGGTAGCTCTTTAAGAAGAATGGTTGCAGAGACTTGCTTGTGCTGTCGTTTGCATACTGTTTGAGTTTGCTAGGATGCTGAAAGCACATACCATAAAGTGGGTCAGCTTTAAGAATGGGAATTTATTAGCTTACAAGCTAACAGATTTGAGGCTGAAAAAAAAGTCCAAATAAAGGCATCATCAGGTGATGCTTTCTTCCTGAAGGACTGCCAGAATCCTTGGCTCCTCTACCACATGGAAAAACATATTTGGCAGAGTCTGCTGGCTTCTCCCTTCTCTTCTGTGTTTCATTACTTTCCCTTTCTTGCTTTCATGGCTTTCTCTTTCTGTATTCACCCTTTTTTCCTGTAAGAAGATTAAGACCCACCCTGGGTAATGCCTTAAATGAAGTAACCTCATGAAAACCTATTTACAATAGGTGTATACTCACAGGAATGGATTAACTTTAATAACATGATTTTCTGGGTAGTTCCAAACCAGCACAAATGTGATTGCTAATAAATCCAGATAGCTATATCATTGTGGTGGAGCATGATCTAAGTGTGTGAGACTCTCTCTCTGGCTTCATTTGCTGTTTATATGGTGGTATACTAAGTGCATATGGTGCTATCACAATGCCTTTTGGCATAAATGATAGAGAACACATAAACACTTTTTTGGATGGCAATGTTCTCACAGAAAACTTGAGATTCAGAGATGCATCACTTGTTTTTTTTTAAAGTGACTGAGACAGTAAATGAAGAAGTTAAAAAGATGTGTACGTATAAATATCCAGGAATGAAGAAAAAGATGGGAGAGTTTGGACTAGTAATTGTAGCTAGAGCATTTACAGATTCTGAAATCATGGTAATGCTGGGGGGAAATGGTACTGGTAAAATGATGTTTATCAGAATGCTTGCTGGAAGGCTTAAACCTGATGAGGGAGGGTCAGTTATGATCCTCCAGAGAGGATCAGTTCCAAATCAGCTGGAGGTGTTCACCAGTGACTACATGAAAAGATAAGAGATGCTTGTACTCATCCACAGCTCGTGACTGATGCAATGAAGCCTCTGCAAACTGAAAACCGCATCAACCAAGAGGTGCATACATTATCTGCTGGTGATCTGCAGCAAGTAGCTGTAGCTCTTTATTTGGGCAAACCTACTGATGTCTATTTAATTGATGAATCAACAGTATATTTGGATTCTGAGCAAAGTTTCATGGCAGCTGGAGTTGTCAACTGTTTCATGGTCCATGAGAAATAGACAGCTTTTGTTGTGGGACATGACTTCATCACAGCCACACATCTAGCAGGTCTGGTAATCGTTTTTTATGGTGTTTCACCTAAAAACACTGTTGTAAACAGTCCTCAAACCCTTTTGGCTGGCATGAATAAATTTTTGTTTCAACTTGAAATTACATTCAGAAGAGATCCAACAACTATAGGCTAAGAATAAACAAACTCAATTCAATTGAGGATGTAGAAAAAAAGAAAAGTGGAAACTACCTATTCTTGGATGATTAAACTGAATCTGAGAATATTGATAAGCCACTTATTAAAAGAAAGATTTATTGGGATTGCTGTATAAAACTTTAATCAGGTTTTATGCCCCTAATACTCTGGAGCTTTCAGTGTAGTTTACTTGCTATAACATCAAAAACCAGTTGTGTTGTAAATTGTAGCCTGAACACAGGAAATGCCACTTTTCTGTTGGTGATAAGTCCTTTTTTGTGTACAATTATTAAATTGAAAACATTTCATGTTATAAAAATTACCTCCAAGCTTTTGTGATGAATGTGAAGATTTTTACTAGGTGTATTATATCCATGTACCAATGCTGGCCTATGTTGCTCCATTTTAAAAAATCTTTGAGAAACTTTTTCTATACTGACTTGGTCTGCTAAGTATGCCAGTATAATGCAACTGCCATTGTATTAAAAGCCAGTTGAAGACTCCAATGATGAGATTTGATGAATAAACATCACCAGGATTATAAAAAGAAATTAATGAGGTAGAGAGCATAATATAGTAAAATAGCAGATAAAAGTACCAAAACAAAAATACAGGTCTTTGAAAAAGTTAACAGAATAGATGAAACAATTGTGAATAAAAATAATAAAAAAGGGGGAAACAATATACAAATTAAGAAATGACAAGGGGAGAATGATATGGAGGAAATTAAAAATCATAAGTGACTACTTCACAAAGGTTTGGGCAAAAATTTTTTGAAATCCTAGGTTAAAAGGATAATTTCTTAGGAAACTATAGTTTACCTAATTAGACCATGACAGGGATAGAAAATTTAAACAGATTAATTTCCACTGAGAAGATAAAAAAGCTACCTGAAACTACCCCCAAAAAGCATCAGACCCCAGTAATTTCATGGGGAAATTATATCAAAACTTTAGAGACCAGAGGCCTTCAATGCTGCTTACATTGTTTCTAAGCATAGGAAACAAAGGAAATTTTTCAATTATTTTTATAAAGCTAGTATAACATTTGTAGCAGTTTGGCATTGTTCATGAATTCCAAAAATAGATATTGGATTGTGTTTGTAAACTGGTCTGTTCCTCTGGGCATATTAGATTGTATTAAATCCAGAGGTTTCACATTTACTTGATTAAATAATGATTAAGGCTTTGATTGGGCCATGTCAGTAGGATGTTGAGTCCCTGCCCCCTTGGTGGGTGGAGACTCACAGAGAGCATGACATGGCAGAGGAGAGAGTTGAGTTTTGATGCTGGAGCCTCAGGAAGTAAATACACAGGAGAAGAACACAGAGGAATAGAGATGGCTCCATACGCATGGCAGAGGCCCTAGGAAGTGAGAGAGCCTGAGAGTCTACAGCTGACCTCATGGAGAGAACAGAGCAGCTGAACGTGGGAAGAAATGAGCCCCAGGGAGAGAGAAAAGCCTTATACCAGCCTACAGCTGAGACCAGAAGAACCTGGGACCACAGAGCCTGAAGAGGAAGACTGAACACTTACAGAGACCTGCAGCCATCTTGCTCCAACACATGGGAACAAACTTTGGTGAGGGAAGTAACTTACACTTTATGGCTTTGTGACTGTAAGCTTCTACCCCAAATAAATACCCTTTATAAAACCAACAGATTTCTGGTACTTTGCATTAACACCCCTTTGGCTGACTAATACAACATTGATAGTTATATCTGATAAGACCATACACACAAATAAAAGAAAATCACAGACCATTATCATTTATGAATATTGAAATAAAAATCCTAAATAAAATAGCAAACAAAATCTGACATCACAATAGGAAAATATCATATTTCATATATAAGGGCTAATGTCCTCAATACAGAAAAATTTTTAATAAATGAGGAAAAGAAGACCAATGGTATTATAGGAACATGGAAAATTAAAATATTGAACATATCTTAGAAGATGAAAGTATGTACTTCCACAGGGAAAAATTCAGAATTCTATTACCTTTTTAAAAACAGCTGGAGGGAGAATATAATCAAAATCATGCAGAATTGGGATTAGGGTAGGGTTAGCCTGAGTTTTGGATTGTTTATTAAACCCCAGGAATCTAAATAAGGTTGAAAGAATATAATCAATGCAAACAGGAATTACCACTGTGTTCAGCAGATGGATTAATTATGGAGAACCAGCCAGGGTTATGTAATGATGCTTTGTATTATAATTCAAGAGAGATGTTTTCATTGCAAACTAGCTCTTTGAATCTGGACTAGTCACTTGATTTCT
Source organism: Cabassous unicinctus (assembly GCA_029593785.1). NCBI lineage: Eukaryota > Metazoa > Chordata > Mammalia > Cingulata > Chlamyphoridae > Cabassous > Cabassous unicinctus. The sequence goes on from JAQZBX010013598.1 coordinate 18,260, forward strand.
AGTCTTTAGACTTTTTCATATGAGAAATTATGACATGAAATTCATAGGACTTTAAGAAAATCATACAGTTAACTTTTAGTAACTGGTTTTGAGAACTAGAAGTTGCCTTTCAGTTACTGTATTGTTTACTTATTGCTGTAAAACAAATTAACCCAAAACTCAGTGGCTTAAAAAACTGAACTTTTATCACCTCATGGTTTCTGTGGGTCTAAAAATTGGAACTGGACTAGCGGGTGGTTCTGACTCAGGGTGTCTCATGAGGATGCAGTCAAATGTTGGCTGAGCTGCAGTGATGGAAGCCTTGGCTACAGTGCAGGATATGCTGCTGTGGTAACTCCTCACAGAGCAGTTCATAGGCTCATTCTTGGCCATGTGGACCTCTGCGGAAGGATGCATGATGGCATATGGTTCAAGACTCAGTTGCAATGTCGCCTCCTCCCTGCGTTTGTCTTGATCATCTTTTCTGCCCAGGAGGTTGTTTTCCTCTACACCTGTCTTCAAATTTCCCTCATTCTTTAAAATTAAACTTAGATGATCCCCCATTATGGAATGGTTTCTCTCATCCCAACTCCAAGAGGTTCTTCTTGCCCTGTCATCTTTATAGTTCTTTTGATGGTCAAGTGACACATAACACAGCATATTCAAAAACCTAAAAAGCTCCTGCCCTCACAATGCTGGCTGGTCGCACACACTCACTGTGACCTCATTTATTAATGAGTGTTCAGGGTTCAGAACACGTGCTATTGGGTGAATCGATGCCAACATCAAATGAGGTTGCTGGTCTCCATGAGGTGGGAAGGAGGCTGGGAAGACAGTCGAAAGACCGTTCACTTGCAGTTCTTTGAAACTTGAGAGAAATGAGCTGTTTAATGTGAAAGTGATCTCTTTCTATTTCCAGCTTAATTATTTAAAAAATAAATTATTAATTAAAGGACAATCTACCAATAGAAAAGTGTACCAATTATCTGTGCACAGTCCGGTGAGTTTTCACCAAGTGAAGACATCCACATAATCATTCACAACACCAAGATAAGAAAACATCATGCTGGAGAAGCCACTGTCTGTCCCTGCCCTGGCAACTTCACCCTCTTCCCTACGTCCTCCTACGACATGCTGAATCTGCTCTCCTTTCTGTTCTGTGTGGTGCCCACTCGTGCTGGCCAGATTCTGACCTGTCCATGTCATGGATCTCGCAGAGTCTGCTCTCCCTCCACTGTGCAGGATCACCTTTCTCGGGCATCCTAGACTCAGACAGGGCTCCTGAAAGTAGCTCTCTAGGACCATAGACAAAGACGTCAGCTCAGATGGAGTTCGGAGCCCCTCACAGGGGCTGGGGGAATCCACTAAACACATATGGATTGACCCTGCATGTCCCAAAAAAGAAGATAAGATTTATTTTCAATAAAGAGCGTTTAATTAAGGGATAAAAGTTAATAAAATCACTGAAAAAGATTCTGAAAATCAGCAAGGAGACAGTCATGAGAAGTATAAATTAACCAGCAATCTTGTGTGTGTATTTAAAGAAACTATTAAATTGGCTTGAATAAAATCCTTTCCTGCCATCAGGACAGCTCTGAGTAAGTATCTGAAAAAATTCCCTGCCTGCCATTCACGTTTATCACTGAGGCTGGAAAGTGGTTCTGTTTTACTTGGTGTGTTTTAAGACCAGGAGGTCCCTCAAAGCTCAGCTGTGCCACCTGGTGGTCCATAAAGCAGAAGGGACATTGTTGAGCTCTATGTTGCTTAAGTGCAGCTGCTTGAAGGACATTTTCTCCGAAGTCCTACGTTTTTTCCCACCGTGACTTGCGTACATCTTCTAATGTATTCTTGATGGTAACATTGAACAGTGGAATGCACTGAGTTAGCAGCAAGTGTAGTTTTTCTAAAAAAAGGCACAGTTAAAAGCCAAAGCTACACCCCCCTTCTCCTCCTGAACCCAGTTTTCCAATGGTTTAAAAAATCTAACCCGTTTGTGGAGACTCTAATATGCATTAGAGACCTCTCTGGATTTCCCATTTCTGTTTTTATTGTATCATATTTTACATTTATATCTGTCCATATACCCTTCAAATCAGTAGAGAAATAGTACGTTCTTTCATTAGAACAGGTTTCTAAACTCCGTAGTTGTTTTCAGGATTAAATGAGACCTGATTAGAAGCAGATCTCGTAGTCACTGGGATATAATAAATGCTCATTAAATGGCTATCATTGCTTTTAGGAATGTTTCAGGAGGCAATATGATAAAGGCATCTAAGCTGGGGGAGACCCAGACTGAGATCTCAGGGTCAGGAAGAGTGAATGAGAGGGGAAGAAAGAGAAAGCATAAGTGAGAGGGAGCAAGTACCAATACTCTAACCCCTCTTTCTTTGATGGTGGAAATGGCATGTGAAAGGTGATGAGATGGGAGAAGACTTGGTACACTGGGGAGAAAGTTCAAAGAAAACAAATGTGGCAGTTTGAAATTATTTTATGAATCACACACACAAAATATTATTTAACTAATCCTTTCCTGTGGGTGTGAGACCCTTTCAACTGGACTATGTCAGTGAGGTATGACTCAGGTTGAGTTTCTGCCCTCTTGCTGGGTCTGAAAAAAAGGAGACATAGAAAAAAGGAGTCACCATATTTGATGCTTCCATATGAGAGAAAGGACTCCAGTGTTCCCCACAGCTGAGCTGCAAGGATAGAAGCTCCTGAGAAGCTTAAAGAGCTGAGGCTCAGGGATAGATGAGCCTATGCTATCTTGCAAATGAACTGGGTGGAAATTGGGGCAACCAAGACTTATAGAGGAGGCCCAGGAAGAGACAAGCCCTATGCCTGGTTGCCCTCAGCTGAGCTCCAGGAGATGATGGTAGATCCTGGAGGGGATGGCAGAGACGTTGGTAGAGATTGCCTGCCATCTTGCTTCACCATGTGGCAGCTGACACTGGGAGAAAACATCTCTGCTGATGCCTTAATTTGGATATTTTACAGCCTTGGAACTGTAAGCTTCTACCCCAAATAAATGTCCTTTATAAAAGCCAACCCATTTCTGGTACATTGCATTGGCAGCCCTTTGGCAAACTAAAAAATGCAATCTGGCCAGATGTAGGAAACAAGGGGATCTGTAGGGAGGTGAAAGTCGAGAAGCAGGTGGGCACTCACGCAGGAGTTGCAGGCTCATAAAGGCCAGTCTTTATACTATGTTTAATGGAAGCTCAGGAATTGGTAGCTTGTCCCAGGCTGATGATTGTGGCAAAGAGGAGAATGGAGAGATTTGGAGGGAGCAAAAGTACTTGGTGATAAACAGAGTGTGCAAAAGAAAACATGGGGTAGCAGAGAGAGTGCCTGGGTGTCTTGCTCCAGATGAGGTACATAGTTGTGTCTTTTGTTGAGATAGGATGCCCTAAAGAGAGCAGGAATTTGGTTCTGTACATGTGTGTATGACATGCCTTTATAACTTCCATGAGAAGAAGTCAGGTAGGCAATGGAGAATTTAGTAGATTAAAAATACACACACACACACACACACACACACACACACACACACACACACACATTTCCGTGTATTGATGGCAGTTTAATCTATGGTATTGCTTATTAGGAGAGGATAAAATGAGATTTGGAGAGAGAGGAAGGGTGGGGGAGGAGAGGAGAAAGCTCATGTCTGAACCTTCAGGAGCTCTGTCATGAGTGGCTGGATAGGAGGACAAAATCCAAGGCATGTAGCATCTTAGAGGCCAAGAGAAGAAATGAAGAACAGGTCACCGGTATCAAAGGCTGCAGAGAAGACTGAGAGAGTTTTGACAGTTAGGTCAGCAGTGTTGATGTCATCATAGTGTAGCAAAAGGTAAGACATTTGAAAACAATGAGTAAAGATATTAACCAGTCTCTTTATGTCTCTTGTGAAGGTGAAGAGTCCATACGATAACTTGGGGTGGGGGGCAGGGTGTTATCACATAGTTTATTTTTATCTTTATATTTTTAAAAATTAAAATGAATGACAAATATTTTTAATTGTCAAGAGGAAGGGTTATGTTGAGGAGGTGCTGAGGGGTGAGGGATTGTGAGATGTCTGAGAGGGTAAGCATGGTGGGTGCCAAGGGCAGGGGAGGGGATTGGTCTCAACCAGAGGGAGGGTCACCCCTTTGGAGGTGTGACAGTTTGAAGTTATTTTATAAATCCCCAGAAGAAAAAGATTATGTTCTTGAGATAATCCATTCCTGTGGGTGTGAGAAATTATGATTGGACTGTGTCAATGAGGTGACTCAGGATGGGTCTCTGCCCTTTTACTGGGACTTATATAAATGGAGGCAGCGGGGGGGAGAGAGAGAGAGAGAAAGAGAGAGAGAGAGAGAAAGCTGCCATAGGGATCCTGCCATGTGAGAAAGTAGAGAGAGAGAGGACTTCAGGTTCACCTAGAGCTGAACCTGAGAGAAGCCCTGAGAGGCTGAGAGAGGTCCTGGAGTCTGGAACCATGGAGGCATGGAAAGAGGCCCCAAGGGGCTGGGCCCATGGAGCAACTCAACAATGAGGAAACCAACCCTGCCATATACCTGGTTGCCACATGGCAGGGTGCCAGGATTGCCCTAGTTGACTTTAATAAGAAAGCATCTCTGATGGTGTCATGATTTGAACATTTCACAGCCTCAGAATTGTAAGCTTTTACCCCAAATAAAACTCCCCTTATAAAGCCAACCTATTTCTGGTACTTTGCATCAGCACTCCTTTGGCAAACTAAGACAGTAGGTAATAAGGCAGACCTAAGAGTAGGAGAAGATGGAAACAGATGCATGTATTGGGGCATGGAAGTGAGGGAGCTCCCCTCCATACTTTCATGTCTCTGTATGAAGCAGAAGAGCCATGTTTCGGGAAAGCACAATGATGACCAGTGATATGGTTTGCAAGATTTATTGTGTGGATTAAATTGTATGGAATGGTGGGAATTGGTGGAGAAGCATCCAGGAGGCTCTCCCCTCTGGGACTGGAAGCCTGAAGGTTCTTGGGTCAACAGCTCTGGCAGTTGGACACAGAACAGGATGAGCAAGAGCAACATGGAACCCACGAGACAGAACCAGAACTCGCATCTGTCACCGGCTGCCTTGGAGACGTGGGCTGCCAAACCTCGCATGCACATGCCAAGGACACAGAGAGCCTGGACAAAGGCATCCAGCACCAGTGGAGGAGCTGAGGTGCTTGACACCGCCCCTCCACAGCAAGGTGGGCCAGCAGACCAGAGATTTATTTCACCTTTGTTTTTTAATTGAGGTGAAATTCACACAACAGAAAATAAATTGTTTTAAAGTGTACAATTCAGTGGCATTCATTACATTCATGATGATGTGCAATCACCGCGTATATCTGATTCCAAAATATTCTCATCACTCTAAATAGATATCCCAAACCTCTTTAGCAGTCACTCCTCATTTACCTGACTCCCAGCATCTGGCAAACAACAATCTTCTTTATGTCTCTATGGACTCATCTATTCTGGGTATTTCATATAAATGAAATCATAGAACATGTGAGCTTTTATGTCTGATTAGCCTATTGTTTTAGCTCTATGGATTTATCTATAAATCATCTTCATTGAGACAGGTATCAGTACCTCATTCCTATTTATGGTTGAATAATATTCCATTGTGTGTGTGTGTGTATGTGTGCGTGCATACCATAATTTGTTTTTCCATTCATCTGTTGATGGACATTTGGGTTGTTTACATATTTTACCTATTGGGAATAGTACTGCTATGAGCATTCTGTACAAGTATTTGTTTGAGGATCTATTTTCAATTTTTTTGGATACATATCTAGAAGTGAAGTTGGTGTGGGTCATGCAGTAATTCTTTGTTTAACTTTCTGAGGAGCCAGCAAGCTGTTTTCCACACTAGCTTAACAATTATAAATCCCCAGAAGAAATGTGCAAGATTTTCCAATTTTTTATATACTCACCAACACTTGTTACTTTCTGTTTCTTTAAATTTAATTTTAGACATTCTAGTGGGTGTGAGGGACTATCTTTATCATTGTGATTTTGCTTTGCGTTTCTCTAATGACTAATGATGTTGAGCATCTTTTCATGTGCTTGTTGGCAATTTGTCAATCTTCTTGGATGAAATGTCTACTCAATGATTTTACCCATTTTTAAGTTGGGTTGTTTGTCTTTTTTGTTGTTGAGTTGTAAGATTTCTTGATAATTCTGGATTCAAACTCTTATCAGAATTTTAGTTTTATCAGATTTGCAAATATTTCTCCCATTTTTCTTCATTTATAATGTCCCTTGGTTGCATCACAGTTTTTGGTTTTGTTGAAATTCTATTTATCTATTTTGTCTTTCTTGCTTATGTTTTAATTTTCATACCTAAGATTCTATTACCAAATTCAATATCATAAAGATTTACTCCTATGTTTTCTTCTAAGAGTTATGGATTTCTCTCTTATAATTTGGGTGTTGATACCATTTGAGTTAATTTCTGTGTATAGTATGAGGGGGAGACCAAGTTCATTGTTTTACATGTGGATATCTAATTTCACCAGAATCATTTGATGAAGACACTGTTCTTTCCTGATTGGATGGTCTTGGCATCCTTATTGAAAATCAATTGGCCATAGATGTACAGCATTATTTCTGTACTTTCAGTTATATTTCACGGTCCTATAGATCTATCCTGATGTCAATACCACACTGTTTTGAGCTGTAGCTTTGTAATAAGTTTTGTAATTGGAAAGTGTGCATCCTCCAACTTTGTCTTTTTCATTATGGTTTCAACTATTCAAGATCCCATTACATTCCACATGAATTTGAGTGTCAGGTTTTCCATTTCTCACAAACAGGCTGTCAGAATTTTGATTAGGATTGCACTGAATATGTGAATTCTTTGAATAGTATTGCCATCTGTTGGTTTTGAAGCTGTATGTACCTCAAAAACATGTTCTTAAATCAAATTCAT
>JAQZBX010013598.1:25288-39720 GCA_029593785.1 Cabassous unicinctus
GAGAGAGAGAGAGAGAGAGAGAGAGAGAGAGAGAGAGAGAGAGAGAGAGAGAGAGAGAGAGAACCATGGAAGCAAGAAGTTGAAATCAACTACATCAGGAATAGAAAGGAGAGACCAGCAGATGCTGCCATGTGCCTTGCCTTTAAAAAAAGAGGAGCAAAGGATGACTGACAGCTGGTCTTCAGGAAGAAAACATATTTTTGATGAAGCCTTGATTTGGACAGTTTCTTGGCCTCAAATCTGTAAGCTAAAAAATTCCCATTGTTCAAGCTGAACCATTTCATGGTATTTGCTTTAAGTAAACTAATAAACTAAAACACCATCTGAACAATGTTAAGGCTTCCAATCCATGAACATGGTATGTCTTACTATTTATTTAGGTTTTCTTTAATTTCCCTCAACAATATTTTGTAGTTTTCAGTGGAAAAGTTTTTCACCTCTTTGGTTAAATTTATTTGTAAGCATTTTGTTCTTTACTATGCTATTATTAAGGGAATTGTGCTCTTAGTTTTCCTTTTGGATTATCCATTGCTATTTTATAGAAATAAAACCGAATTTTGAGTCCTGATGTTCTATCCTGTAATTTTGCTGAATTCATTTATTAGTTCTAATATTTTTGTGGATTATTTGCATCTTTATATAAGATCATTTATTCTGCAAATGGGGCTAGTATTACTTCATCCTTTTGAATTTGATTGCCTTTTATTTCTTTTTCTTTCATAATTGCCCAGGTCAGAACTTCCAATACAATATTGAATAGAAGTGTCAATAGAAGTGTCTTTTCCTTATCTTTGAATAAAAGCTTTCAGTTTTTCATTATTGAGTATGATGTTAGCTGAGTTTTTCATAAAATGAATTTATTGGATTGATGAAGTTCTCTTTTAATCCTAGTTTGTAAATTTGCTTTTGTAGTGAAAAGATGTTGGACTTTGTCAAATGCATTTTTCCTGAATCAATTGTGATAATGTGTTTTTTTTGCTTTCATTCTATTTATGTGGTGTATTATATTGATTTTTCTTAGGTAGACTCACCCTTGCATTCCTGGGATAAATCCTGGTTGGCCATGGGGAATAATACTTTTAATATAGTGCTGGATTTGCTTTGCTAGTATATTATGAGGATTTTTGCATCTTTATTCATAAGAGATATTGGTCTGCAGTTTTCTTGTGATGTCTTTGTTAATTCTGTCCTCATAGTATGAGTTAATAATTATTCCCTTCTATTCTCTTTTTTGGAAGAGTTTGAGAAGGGTAGATGTTAATTATTCTTTAAACGATTGATAGAATTCACCAGTGAATCTATATTGTCCTGGACTTTTTAGGTTGGGAAATTCTTGATTACTGATTCAATCACTTTACTTGTTACATGTCTTTTCAAATTTTCTATTTATTCTTACTTCAGTTTTGTTTCTAGAGATTTTGATATTTTTATCTTGGTTATCTCATTTGTTGGAGAACAATTTTTCATAGTGTTCTCTAAACAACCTTTTTATTTGTGTAAAATAAGAGTATTGCCCCCATTTTTTTTTCTAATTTTAATAGTAGAGTCTTCTCTTGTTTTTCTTAGTAAATGCAGGAAAAGTTTGTAAATATTGTTGATTTTTTCCAAAGGACCAATTTTTTGTATCATTTATTTTATATATTACTTTTCTACTCTCTATTTCATTCATTTCTGCTCTGATCTTTATTATTTCCTTCCTTCCACTGCCTTTGGGGTTAGTGTGTTCTTCTTTTTCTAGTTCCTTAGGGCATGAAGTTGGGGAATTAATTTGGGGTCCTCCTTCTTTTTTAATGTAGGCATTTAAATCTATAAATTCCCTCTAAGCACTGCTTTTACTGCATCCCATAAGTTTTGGTATGTTGTATTTTCATTTTTATTTGTGTCAAGGTATTTTTTATTTTCTTTTGTGCTATCTTATTTGAGCAATTGATTGTTTAAGAATATGTTGCTTAATTACCATATTTTTTAAAATTTCCAGTTTTCCCCATTATTAAGTTTGAGTTTTGTTCCATTATGATCAGAGAAGGTACTTTCTATGATGTCACTCTTTTAAAATTTATTAAGATTTATTTTGAAGCCTAATGCATGGTCTATACTTAAGAATGTTTCATGTGCAATTGAGAAAATGTGCATTCTGCTTTTATTGGAGTGTATTGTATTTGTCTGTTATGTCTAATTAGTTCACAGTGAATATCAAGTCCTTTATTACCTTATATATCCTCTGTCTGCTTATTCTGTCCATTATTAAAAGTGGACTATTGAAATCTCCACCTATTACTGTAGAGCTTCTATTTCTTCCTTGAATTCTGTTAAGTTTTTCTTCATCTATTTTGGGGCTCTTTTCTAAGGTACTTTATGTTTATAATTATTAAATCTTCTTAATGAATTGACCATTTTATCAATATGTAATGTCCATAATTTTTTCCTGTAACTTATTTTTCTCTTGTGACTTAAAGTCTGTTTTGAGTGAAATTAATACAATCACTCAACATCATTTTTGGTTAATATTTGCATGGAATATCTCTTCCATACTTTCTCTTTCAACCTATTTGTGTCTTTGGATTTAAATCGCATCTCTTATAGGCATCATATAATTGAATAATTATTTTCCTTTTTAATAAATTCTGCTTATCTCTGCCTTTTAGCTGGAGAGTTAACCAATTTATATTTAAAGTAATCACTTATAAGAATGAAGTTATTCTGTAATTTTGCTATTTATTTTCTATATGTCCTATAATTTTTATAGTTCCTCAATTCATCTATTACTTCTTTATTTTGTGTTTAATTGATGCTTTTCTTGTGTACCATTTTGATTTCTCTCTCATTTCCTTTTCTGTATTTTCTTAGTGGTTATCCTGGGGATTAAAATTAATCTCTTAAACTTATAATGATCTATTTGGAATTAATACCACAATAATATACAAAATCTCTGCTGTTATACAGCCCCATCCATCCTCTTATATATTCTTTATACATAATGAAGCCATTAACATAAATTTACGGTTATTGTTTATGTATTTGTCTTAAAATATAGGGTAAAAGGAATTTAAAAATAATAAACAATAATACTAGCTTTTTAATTTACCTATGTAAATAAATAGTTTACCAGTATTCTTTATCATATGGCTTCAAGTTCTGCTGAGTATCCTTTCTTTTCCATTTGAAGGATTCTTTTGAACATTTCTTGTAGGGTGGATCTAGTGGTGATGAACGGCCTCAGCTTTTGCTTATCTGAGAATATTTTAATTGCTCTTTTTTATGAAAAATGGTTTTTACCAGATGTAAATTTCTTGATGCACATTCTACCCTTTGCACTTTAAATTGTCAGCCAACTGCCTTTTGGTTTCCATGGCTTTTGTCAAGAAATTGACCGTTAAACTTATTGAGGAGACTTTTTGCATGATAAGTCACTTGGATTTTACTGCTTTAAAGATTCTCTCTTTGTGTTTGGCTTTTGACAATTTGATTATGAAATTTCTTAGTGTGGTTCTCTTTGGTTTTACCCTGTTGAAGTTTGTTGTGACTTTTGGATGTGTAGATTTATGTCTTTTATCAAATGTGGGAAGTTTTTCAGCCATTATTTCTTTAAATATTCTTTCTGTCCCTTTTTCTTTCTCCTCTCTTTCTGGGACTCCCATTATGCATATTTTGGTATGGTTAAGGATGTGCTATGGATCTCTAGAGCTATGTTCTTTTTCCTTTATTCTTTATTCTCTCTGCTACCCAGATTGGATTAGTTCAATTAACCTAGCTTTAAGTTTTATGATTATTTCTTCTGCCTGCTCAAATCTGCTATTGAAACCTTCTAAAGAATTTTTCATTTCAATTTGTTTTAGTTTCCTAGTATGCTCAAATAAATGCCATCAAGTGTGTGGGGTTAAACAATGGGAATTTATTTGCTCATTGTTTTTAGGCTATGGAATTGTCCAAAACCAAGATAATGTTTTCTTCACAAAGACCAACAGCTGGTGATCTTGCCTCCTCTGCCACAAGGCAAGGCATATAGTAGTGTCTGCTGGTCTCACTTTTATCTTCTAGGTTTCACTGATTTCAACATTTTTAACTGAAGTAGCCTCATTGGGACATTGGAATTGTTCTGCATGATATTGCAACGACAGATGCAAGCCATTATACATTTTGTCAAAACCTATAAAATTGTGCAGTGCAAAGTGTAAACCATAGTGTAAACTATTGACCATGTGTAGTAGCAGTGCTTCAATATGTGTTTATCAATTGTAGCAAATGTACCATACTAATGAAAGATGTTGTTAATGGGGGAAAGTGTGAGAGAGGTAAGGGTGGTATATGGGAATCCCCTATATTTTTTATGTAAAATTTATGTAATCTAAAACTTCTTTAAAAACAAAGAAAAAAAAGGTTCTCATCAAAAGGGTTCACACAAACAGGAATGGATTAAATTTAAGAACATATATTTCTGGGAGTACATGCAGTTTCAAACCACCAAAGTCTAACCTCTAGATTCTAAAAAGATATACTCTTTCTGTAAACAAAATATATTCATTCCATCACAAGATCCCAAAGATGTAAGTCCTTTCAGAAATAATGCTCAGTACAAAGTCTCTTCAAAATTGGTTATAAGTGTGGTCTGTTCTTGGGCACAGTTCCCCTCTGTCTGTGGACCTGTGAAACCTAGAGAACAAGTTTATATGCTTCCAATATACAATGAAGGGACAGATATAAAATAAATATTCTCATTCTCATAGAGAGAAATTGGAAGGAAAACAGGGGTCAGGGGTACCAAACAATTCTGAAACCCAGCAAGGCATATACCATTCGATGTCAAGGTCTTAAAGTCATCTATGGAAAAATATTTTATCCTCCAGGTCTTGGGGAACAGCAGCCCCACCCCTTCCAAGTGCTTATACAGAAGCCAGCCTCTTCCTGAACAATGGGGTGGAAGGCCCACCCTCTCCTAGCACTGTGGCAGACTTACCCTTTCCAAACACATGGTGGACCTGCTTTCTTGGCCTGGGAAGCTGTCTTTGGTCCAGACCTCAGCTTCCATGGTTCATACCTTGACGTGATTTTTCCTTCAATTTGTCCCTTTTACTCCAGGGTAGCACTGGTTCTGTTCATACAAATCTCAAAATATTTTTTGCCAGTTTTGCATGTAGTTTACAGGGGTCCAAACCATCAGACAGTAGGACCTTCCAGAGATCATTCCTGGATAACTGCATCTCCAAACCTGACCTGCATGGAAATTGCTGATTGTTTCCATGTTCCATTACATCTTCATATGGGGCACAAACTCTTGGGGACTCACCTTCTGGAAGCTCAGAATTTTCCAAATTATCCATTTTTGGCTCTGTTATGCCCAGTATTTCAGTTCTCAACTTATCCCTTTTGTGACAGCTTGATGCTGTGTGGTACCCAGAATATCTTTTTCTTAAAGCCAATCCATCCCTATGCATGTAAACATGGGAAGGAGTAAGTGAGAACTGAACTCCTGTTCATGAAGAAACCAGAAATTGATAGCTTGAGAAATTCTGAATTTCTGGAAAGCACATCTCCAGAGAACTGTGCCCCATGTGGGGACTTAACTGAAATTAGAACCAACCAGTTATTTCAATGTAAGTTAGGATTGGAAATGTGATTATCCAGGAAAGAACTGTGGAAAGTCCTATTGTCTGATGCTTGGGACTTCTGTATCCTACATGCAAAACCAACAAGTTTTTTGCGAGATGTGTATGAACAGACACACTGCCAACTTGGACTAAAAGGGACAGAAAAGGGAGAGATTGAAGGAAAAATGACTTCAAGGACAAAACCATGGAAGCTGATGACTGGACTTAAGACATCTTCCTGGGCCAAGAGAGGGATCCCACCCATGTATGAGGAAAGGGTGAGTCTGCCTCAGAGCTTGAAGAGTATGGGTCTTCAACCCTTTTGTTCAGAAAGAGTGCTGCTGCCCCAGGCTTCAGAGAGGGTGGACACTTTCCTCTGGGATAGGGAGAGTTTGGCCACCACCCCACTGTTCTAAGGGGATTGAGCCTTGCCCCAGAGATTGGGAAGACTGTGGCCATCACCCCATTGCTCTTGAAGGGTGAAGCCTAGAGCTCGGCCACCATCCAAACGTTTGATGAGGTCCTCTGTGCAGGCCTTTGGAAAGGGCAGGACTGCTACTCTGTCTGGCCCCAAGGACAAGAAATCATCGTTCCATAGATGACTCCAGACTTTAAAATCTGATGGGTATGCCCTGCAAGTTTTCAGAACTGTTTGGGACCCATGACTTTTGTTTTCCTTCCAGTTTTCTCCCTGTGGGGATAGGAATGTTTATCCTGTGACTCTCTGTCCTGGTATATTGGAAGCAGATAACTTGTTTCATAAGTTTCATGGGTACACAGCCAGAGGGCAATTTTTGCCCCAGAAAGACAAAATGCCTGTAACTCATTTTGATCAGATTTTGTAGTTAATAATGTTACTGAAATGATTTAAGGCTTTGAAATATTGTGATGGAGTGAATGCATTTTGCATATGGCAAGAACATGTGCTTTGGGGGTCCAGAGGGTAGAATGTGACAGCTTTAAGCTGGGCAGACCTCAGAAAATCCTGTTCTTAAAGCCAATAATGGAAACGAGGGCAGCCTTCTTGAAGACTGCCACTCAGACTGCTTCAAGGAGAGGGGTGAGGCCCACAACAAGTGAAAATGTTGCAAAGCTTTCCTATCATTTTTTTCAAACAAATCAATTTTACTGATACATATAAATAAAGCATATAATTCATCCAAAGTGTACAATCAATGGTATTTGGTATAATCACATAGTTTTGCATTCATCAATTCAATCATTATTAGAGCATTTTCATTATTTCAATGATAATAATAATAAACAAAAAACCAACCAAACCAACAAACAAGAAAATTCTTCTCCTCTCAATCTATTTTTCCTATGCTGTAAAGAGCTGCTATTTCTGGCTATTCTTGCACAATTATTTATTTATTTATTAAGCAGTTTTATTGAGATATATTCACATACCATATGATCTATCCAAAGTATATAATCAGTGGCTTTTAGTATAATCATAATGTTGTGCATTAATCACCACAACAATTTTAGAATAATTTCATTATTCCAAAAAGAAAAACTCCACACTACTTAGCATAATTTCCCCAGCCCTTCACAATCAATAATCTAATTTCACCTTTATAAATTGATTTATATTTAGATTTTATATAAATGGAATCATATAATATGTAATACTTTCTGCCTGGTTTCTTTCACTTAGCTTAATGCTTTTTTGTCTGATATTAACATTTTGTAGTATTAACATACATTTGTCCAGCTTCAAAGAAAAATGGTTTTATATATGCAATTTTACCCATATTCATATTTCACACGTGGTTTTACTATGTTATACAGTTCCACATTAGATTTTTCAGCTTTCCTTTTAGTAATATACATAACCTTAGGCTTTCCCTTTAAACCACTTTCATAACCATATAATAGTACTGCTAGTTATAAACATTATGTTGGGCTTTCACCTCTTCTATTCATTTCCAAACATTAACACACATCCTTTTTACCAATTCTGCACAATTTAACCCTCAATTTTCCATTCTCTAACATCATTCTGCTTTCTGGTGACCCATATTCAAGATACTAACTCCATGAGATTACACAATATATTTAGTTCATGATAGTGCAATCATACAGTATTTGTCCTTTTACGCCTGGCTTGCTTCACTCAATATAATATCCTCCAAGTTCATCCATGTTGTTATATGCTTTGCAACTCCATTTCTTCTTACAGCTGCATAATATTGCATCATGTGTATACACCACAGTTTGTTTATCCATTCATCGTTTGATGGATACTTGGGTTATTTCCATCTTTTGGCAATAATGAATAATGCCACTAAGAACATCAGTGCACAGATGTCTGTCTGTGTCACTGCTCTCAGTTCTTCTGGGTATATACCCAGCAGTGGTATTGCCAGGTCATGTGGCAAGTCTATATTCAACTTCCTAAGGAACTGCCCAACAATTGTACACAGTGGCTATACTGTTCTACATTCCCACCAACAGAGAATAAGTGTTCCTATCTCTCCACATCCTCTCCAACATTTTTAGTTCTCTGTCTTTTTAATAGTCATCATTTTGATAGGTGCAAAATGATATCACATTGTAGTTTTGATTTGCATTTCCCTAATCTCTAGTGATGTTGAACATTTTTTTCATGTTTGTTTTTTTTTGCCATTTATATTTCTTCTTTGGACAAATATCAGTTCAAGTGTATTGCTCGTTTTTTAAAATTGGATCATTGTCTTTTTCTTTTTGAGTTGTAGCATCTCTTTACATAGCATGGATATTAAACCCTTACCAGATATGTGGTTTCCAAATATTTTCTCCCATTAAGTCAGTTGCCTTTTCACCCTTTTGACAAAGTACTGTGAAGTGCAAAAGTGTTTAATTTTGAGGAGACCCTATTTATCTATTTTGTTGTGTTGTTTTGTGCATGCTTTAGGAGTAAGGTCCAAGAAACCACCACCTACTACAAGTTTTTTAGATATTTCCCTATATTTTCTTCTAGTAGTTTTATGGTCCTGGTTTTTTATTTAGCTCTTTGATCCATTTTGAGTTGATTCTTGCATAGGGAGTGAGATAGGGGTCCTCTTTCATTCTTTTGGTAATGGATATCCAGTTCTCCCAGTACCATTTGTTAAACAGACTCTGTCGTCCCAGTAGTGTAGGCTTGGTAGGTTTGTCAAAAAGCAGTTGGCTGTAGAGGTATGGGTTTATTTCTGGATTCTCATTTCTATTCCACTGATCAATGTATCTATCTTTATGCCAATATCATGTTGTTTTGACTACTGGAACTTTGTAATATGTTTCAAGATCAGGCAGTGAAATTCCTCCCACATCGCTCTTCTTTTTTAGAATGTTTTTGGCTATGTGGGTGCACTTTCCCTTCCAAATGAACTTGGTAATTGCCTTTTCTATTTCTGTAAAGTAGGCTGTTGTAATTTTGATTGGTATTGCATTGAAACTATAAATCAGTTTGGGTAGGATTGACATCTTCACGATATTTAGCCAATCCATGAACACTAAATGTCTTTCCATTTGTTTTGGACTTCATTGATTTCTTTTAGCACTGTTTTGTAGTTCTATGCATATAGGTCCTGTACTTCTTTGGTTAAAATGATTCCTAGGTATTTGAGTCTTTTTGTTGCTATTGTAAATTGAATTTTTTCCCTGATTTCCTCCTCAGATTGTTCAATACTAGAGTACAGAAACATTACTGATTCTTGCATGTTGATCTTGTATCCTGTCACTTAGCTGAACTCATTTATTAGCTCAAGTAGCTTTGAAAATTTCAGAATTTTCTAAATACAGGATCATGTCATCTGCAAATAGTGAAAGTTTTCCTTCCTCTTTTCCTATTTAGATACCATTTATTTATTTATTTATTTATTATCTCCAAGTTAGTTTGTTCCTCTATTTTTTTAAAAATATATTTTAAAAGATGCTTAGATTACATAAATGTTACACAAAAATTACAGGGATTGGTATGTTCCCCTCCTTCCACATCTCCCACAACATCCCACATAAACATCTTTCATTAGTGTGGCACATCACCTGCAATGGATATACACATCCTGGGGCTTTGCCACTAAGCATGGGCCACAGTTCACATTGTAGACCACACTCTGTCCCACACAGATCTGCATGTTATATGCTGATGTAAAATGGCCTATATCTGTCGTTGTAATATCACTCAGGATAATTCCCAAGTCCTGAAAAAGCCCCTGTATTACAACTGCTTTTCCCTTCCTTGCCCCAAAAGCATCCAGTGGCCACTGGCTCCACCTCACTGTTGTAATTTCTTCCATTGCTTGAATCCCTATGTCTACAACAGAATACCATTAAGTCCACTCTAGTCCATAGCTCTTCCCCCAATCCTGAGGGGACTGGGATGGTGATGTCCACTCCACCTCCAAGTGAGAGGGGGCTTATATCCCATGGATATGGTGGATGGGATTATCCTGCCTGCAGCTGCAGGCTCTCTCCATTCCCTGGGATGGCCATTGTACATCATCGTCTCCTCACCAGGTGACTTGGGTGAGTCCATTGAGCTGTAGAGTAGGAGTTGCAGCTCCACTGAGATTCCAGGCACACCTGGCACATGGGCAGGCCAAAGGCTGCAGTCTCTGGAAGTACACCTACAAACTCCAGCATCACATATAGGTTTGAATAGGGGGGACTGATGGACCATGTGCAGGGAGGACTTATTTGAGTCCAACTCTGTCACTCTCAGGAGCACAGATTCCAAAGTAGAGCCCACTGATAAGGCATCAATCTCTGGAGCTATTTCCCCTTATTTTCCCCCTTACTCCAGAGCCCTCAGGAGCCCCTCTGTGTGGGGTGATATCCACTTTGGTGTTCTATGAGTTCCTACTGAGGTGTGCATAAGCGTTACCTCTGGGATGACCTCCCGACTCTCTTTGAAGTCTCTTAGCCACATGAACTCATTTGTATTTATCTTTTCCCCCTTTTATTCAAGGTCTTTTTCCAGTTGTATTGCCAGTTGGCACTTGGTATTAATCCCTCGTTGCCAGGGAGGCTCATCCCCAGAAGTCATGTCCCATGCTGGGGAGAAGGTAATGCATTCATATGCTGAGTTTGGCTTAGAGAGAGGCCACATTTGAGCAACAAGGAGGCTCTCAGGTGGCATCCCTTAGGCACCCCATAACATTAGGCTAAGTTTCAATTACAAGAGCAAAGACTTGTAAGGCTAGTCATCAATAACAAGAACCCATCAGTGGACCATCCTCCCTTGCCAAACACTGCCCCTGCACTCGGGGGACTTTTGCTACTCTCTTGGAGAATGTGGCAGAGCTCTCCAGGCTGGGAATTCAGTATTCTCTCATTTACTGAGTGATTCTCCACCCACTGTGACCATGTCCCACCCCTTGACCATGTGAACAATTTTATATATCTTTCATGTATATTCAGATGAACTTCCTCCCATGAAACCCCCATCCCAGACACCCTCCACCAATGATCCTCTCCTGTCCCCTCTGTAACCCTTCTGTGATCCAAACCTTCCTTGAAGATGAAGCCCATATAATAGCCAAATACAATTAATAGGAAAATGAAATAATAAAGATAAGTTTAAATATAAGAGCTAAAATACATGGAAACTTAAAAAAAATACTAGAAATAAAATGAAATTAAAGGATTGGGATATTCAGAAAATGGGAAAAAACAAAAAAATTAAAAAAAATTTTTTAAACATTTTTCCTTTTATCACTGCATTATTGGGTGTCCAGTCTGTACTGTGGCACCTGCCCCCTCTCACTCCCCAGTGTCTCCCGAATTTTCATTTAATTTTCAAAGAAGTTTTAGGTCACAGCAAAGTCACACACAGAATACAAGAGACTCTCATATACCGAACCTCCTTCCCCTTTCCTCACCCCATATTAAAACCGTTTTTATGTGAATGGTAGCATTGTTATAACTGTTATACAGATAGTGAAACATAGCTACTAAACATTGTCAATGGTTTACAGTATAGTTTACAATTTAGACGGTACAGTTTAATAATTTTTGGAGATATTTACCATGTCCTGTGTCCATTACTGTAAGGTAATGAAAAACATTTCCCAAGACCACTAAATACCCGCTGTTTGATCGTTTCTGTTCCTTCCTCCCCATCCCCCTGGGGCACATGACACTCCCCTGTCTTGCCTCATTGGATGACAAGATTCGTATTTTTCATGCACCAAGAGGTCTTGACATGCTGATTATCCTCTCCCATTAGGATCCACCCTTGCACCTAAGAAACATCCACCTGTCTGTTTCTGGGTGAATTGGTCCTCCCAAAGATGGGAGTCCATCTCCTTCACACCGTGAGTGTCTCCACTCCCCAACACAACACATTATGACTGGATGAACACTCACACACTCCCCAGAAGCCTAGTCCAGATGCACCCCTTCCTGAATGCCCCCCCAACATACACCCTAAACCAGTGACACTACTTTGTCATACTGCCATAAGAGCATTCCCACTCCTGCACTTTCAACATCATACCCACAAATCCCATGTTCACCTAGTCCCCCTCCCATCTCTCCCCCCCAATATCCTGGGTATTTTAACCCACCCTTCCTAATCTACCCACCTGTCAACCCTGTACCACCAAACCCAGTAATATCACTACCCACCTGTCTTATCCTTCAATATGCAACTATATTCTATCACTTTACCATAGATTATGTCCACATGGGTGATGGCTCATAACCTTCTATTCTCTTTCTCTCTCTTGTTAACCTATCTTTCAGACACTGGTTCTCAGAGACTGCTCACTTTCCTCAATTCAAATCAGTGAGGTCATATACTGTTCATCCTTCAATGCCTGGCTTGCTTCACTCAACATAAGGTCTTCAAGAGTCATCCATGTTATTCTGTGTGTTAGCACTTTATTCCTTCTTACAGCTGAGTAATATTCCATTGTATGTATGTACCACATTTTGTTTATCCATTCATATGTTGATGGGCACCGGGGCTGATTCCAACTTTTGGCAATAGTGAATAATGCCGCTATGAACATTGGTGTGCATATATCTGTTCGTGTCCTTGCTTTCAGTTCTTCTGGGTATATAACCAAAAGTGGAATTGCTGGATCATACAGAAGATCTATTGTTAGTTTTCTGAGGAACCACCAAACTATCCTCTACAGTGGCTGGACCATTCCACAATCCCACCAGCAGTGGATGAGGGTTCCTATTCCTCCACATCCTCTCCAACACTTATAGTCTGCTGTTTTTTAAATAGCTGCCATTCTGATGTTAAGATGGTATCTCATTGTAGTTTTGATTTGCATTTCCCTAA
This sequence comes from Cabassous unicinctus, assembly GCA_029593785.1. Classification (NCBI taxonomy): domain Eukaryota; kingdom Metazoa; phylum Chordata; class Mammalia; order Cingulata; family Chlamyphoridae; genus Cabassous; species Cabassous unicinctus. The sequence goes on from JAQZBX010013598.1 coordinate 38,138, forward strand.
TAGCTAGTGATGTCGAGCATTTTTTCATGTGCTTTTTAGCCATTTGTATTTCTTCCTTGGAGAAGTGTCTTTTCAGGTCACTTGCCCATTTGTTAAATAGGTTGTTTGTCTTTTTATTTTTGAGGTGTAGGATTTCTTTATATATGTAGGATATTAGGCTCCTACATAGAATATATGGTTGCCAAATATTTTCTCCCATTGGGTAGCCTGCCTTTTAATTTTCTTCATAACATCCTTTGAAGTGCAGAAGTTTTTAATTTTGAGGAGATCCCATTTATCTATTTTTTCTCTTGCTGCTCGTGCTTTGGGTGTGAAGTTCATGAAACCATTTCCTATTACAAGGTCCTGTAGATGCTTCCCTACATTATCTTCCAAGGTCTTTATGGTTTTGGATCTTATATTTAGATCTTTGATCCATCTTGAGTTGATTTTTGTATAAGGTTTGAGTTGGTATTACTCTCTCATTCTTTTGTTTATGGATATCCAGTTCTCCAAGCACCACTTGTTAAAGAGGCCATTCTCTCCCAACTGAGTGGGCTTGGTGGCCTTGTCGAATATCAGATGACTGTATATGTGAGGATCTATATCAGAATTCTCAATTCAGTTCCATTGGTCAGTATGTCTATCCTTGTGCCAATACCATGCAGTTTTGAGCACTGTAGCTTTGTAGTATGTTTTAAAGTCAGGTAATGTGATATCTCCAACTTCATTTTTCTTTTTCAATATGTCTTTGGCAATTCAGGGCCTCTTACCTTTCCAAATATATTTTGTAGTTAATTTTTCTAGTTCCTTAAAAAATACAGTGTTGATTTTTATTGGGACTGCATTAAATCTGTATATCAGTTTGGGTAGGATAGACAGCTTGATGATGTTTAGTCTTCCTATCCATGAACAGGGAATACTCTTCCATTTATTTAAGTCTTCTTTGATTTCCTTTAACAGTGTTGTGTAGTTTTCTGTATATAAGTCCTTTACTTATTTATTTAAATTTATTCCTAGGTATTTGATTCTTTTAGTTACTATTGTAAGTGGTATTTTTATCTTGATTCCCTCCTCCGATTGCTCGTTATTGGTGTACAGAAATGCTACTGATTTTTGAGCATTGATCTTGTAGCCTGCAACATTACTGAACTCCTTTATAAATTCTAGAAGCTTTGTTGTAGATTTCTCGGGGCTTTCTACGTATAGGATCATGTCATCTGCAAATATGAAATTTTTACTTCTTCTTTTCCAATTTGGATGCCTTTTGTATCTTTTTCTTGCCTCAGTGCTCGAGCAAGTACTTCTAAGACAATGTTAATTAGGAGTGGTGATAGTGGGCATCCTTGTCTTGTTCCCGATCACAGAGGGAAGGCTTTTAGGATTTCACCATTGAAGATGACGTTAGCTTTGGATTTTTCATATATACACTTTATCCTATTCAGAAAGTTTCCTTCTATTCCTATCTTTTGCAGTGTTTTTATCAGGAAAGAGTGCTGTATTTTGTCGAATGCTTTTTCTGCATCTATAGAGATGATCATGTGATTTTTTTCTTTCAATCTGTTTATGTGGTTTGTTACATTGATTGATTTTCTTATATTGAA
>JAQZBX010013599.1:0-39623 GCA_029593785.1 Cabassous unicinctus
CATTGCGCCACACCCGCTTCCTGCCATGAGGTTGCTGCATCAGCCCACCGCACCGCTCAGGCTGGCGTGCCCTCACAAGGAGGCCTCGGGACGCGAACCCGGGCCTCCCATATGGTAAACGGGGGCTCTATCCACTGAGCCACACCCGCTTCCCTCCTAACTTATTTTTATGCTTTAATACAGGTATATGATTACATAGCATTTGAATTGAAAACCCGAGAAGTCTTTAGATTTTTGTAATACCCCAAAAATATTTTCCTAGATACTTTGGGCAAAATTTCGACTAATATACTAATTCAAAGACAATGATTTAAGAGGAAACAATATAATATTTAAAGTCCTTATTGCAACTTCACTTTTTCTTCCATTCTTCCTTTTTGAAATTTGATTGAAATGTATGAATATAGCACTTGGAAATTTGGGTGTGTGTGACTTGGGTAACATAATTTGCTTCTGATTGATAATTTGCTTCTGATTGATAATTTCAGTAGTGGCAGGGAAACATGCTAAACTTGGCAACATGATTATGAATGACTCAGCTTGTTCAAATGTGTATAAAAGGCCTCCCTCAAATGTAATTCTTAAATGTAGTAAATATAAATCAGAATATTGTCTTACAGCCTTGCCCAGTAAACTCAATGAATTAATACTTTAAAAGCAGAATTAACACCTTTAAATGTGCCTTTAAAATGGTACATTTTATAATAAAGGAAATGTAACACAATGATCTATTTGGTTTTGTCAGGTGACTAAATATTTGATTTTCTACCCAATGGATCCTTAACATATTTAGTCACTGTGTAGTTATCTAGGAATTTAAACCATAAGGTCTTAAAGTTTTACATTGTTACAATACATACAATTGCAATTATAGTCAACTAACTTATGGTTTGTTTCCATTGTTTTTTTTTTCCCTGAGGTACCGGGGCCAGGGATTGAACCCTGGACTTTGTATGTGGGAAGCTGATGCTCAACCACTGAGCCACATTGGCTCCCCTGAGTTGGGTTTTTTTGTTTGTTTGCTTGTTGTTTGTTTTCAAGAGGCACCGGGGACTGAACTGGGACCTCCCATGTGGGAAGCAGGTGCTCAACTGCATGAGCCACATCTGTTCCCATTGGTATACATTTAAAAATAACATAAACTTTTCTATTCAGGTCAAGTTTTGACTTATTTATTTTATATACATATTTATAATAAATGCTGTATTGTTTCTAGATGGGCTATATTAAAAATGATAAATTTAATATTTCCCCTTGTTAATATCTTTATTTTTTGGTGGCTATTTAAAAATACTTAACACTTTTTGGCTGTCAAATTCTAGGTTAAAAATCTGTGGACAAGGCACAGTGTACATTTTTGTAAGTCAATGGAGGTATGTTGCTCCAACCACCTCAAGAAATGAAAAGCAAAAGCAAGATCTTATAAATCACTACTGTGGATAAATTGGCCCTGAAAATTCAATGGAACAACCTAGTTCTTTAATTCAAGAGAAAATGCTGAATTAATCTCAGATTAAACTGCTGAATATTCTGAGTATATTGAGATTATTTGGACATAGTCTGGTGTATGCCCCTCCCCCACATACATCGTTTTGCTTCTCTGACTTCATTGCCTTGACCTCATTGCTAGCTGCTTACCCTCTCGCTCCCTCTGTTTTCAACTGCATTGGCCTCTTTGGTTTTCCTTGAAAAGACTAATCAAGATCTCCTTCACCTGCTTTTTCCTCTACTTGCAACATTGTTCCCTAGAGACACTGGATCTTTGCTCAAATGTTTCCTTCTTAGTAAAGCCTTTCCTGACCACCCTATTTAAAGTTTCCCCCACCCCTAACACTTCTATCTTCCTTTCCTGTATTACTTTCTGTATAGCCATAATTATCATCAACATACAAAATATTTTACTCATTTAGTATATTGTTTTCCCCATCAAAAATTAGGCTGTTCATGAGGGTAGAGATTTTTGCTAGGTTGTTTACCTACAGCAGTGTGTGGCCTATAGTTGGCATTCAAAAAGGCTTGTCGGAAGGGAGGGAGGGAGGGAGGGGAAAAGGTGATGTATGCTGTTATGACAGCTTAATAACAACCACTGCAAATCACAGTTCAAGCTCTGGCAGATAACCCACATTGTGCATCTGTGGCCATTGACAGTGCATGAAGGTGTCAGCTTGGAATGAAAAGGCTACAATAGGATCCGCACAGGACCCTAAGCAGCTGCAAATATGAGTACCCTTCTTCTAAAGTAGAGGGGTCTACCACAATTATTTAGAAATTAAAAAGCTGTTCAAATGATCAGTAACAGTACTCAGTACATAGCATTTTGCTTTCAGTCAAGATACAAAGGAACAATGGCTTAAGTACTAGTTACCCATTTATTGCTTCTCAGCTCCAAATTCACTCTTTATTGCCTGCTCTGAAGAAAGGGAGATGGGCCCTTTAAATAATTTTTCTTTGCCAGCTGGCATGAGGTTGCACTTTGTCAGTAAAGGGTACTGGGTTGGAGAGACCTTTCAGAAGGAAGGGCCTTTTTAAAAAATCTGGTTCTGGTGTGCTCTCTTGGTAGGATCCTGGAGTGCAGGGGCTTCTTTGGGGCCAGGAACCTCCAGCACTCACAGCTTCTCTACTGTCTGGTTCCTGGAGTGCAGAAAGCTCCCTTGGCACATGGCAACTGCAGGGTAGGGTGTCAGCAGTGCCCAATGGCCAGCGGCTTCCCACAGTAACCCCTGGGGTGGTTTTGTAGCAGAGCATCTCTGATGAGGAACTCCCCTGTCAACACCTTTGCCTGGCACACTAAAGAGTGGATTTCCAACAAGTTCTGCCAGGCAACACAATAGCGATTTTCTGCCATTTATTCTGCAGTGAGCCACAGTTGTACCTTCTGCAACAAGATCTGGATCTTAGCCCTGGGGCCCTCTTGCTTGAATGCTCTATCTCAGCCCTGGGGGTGCTGACTGCTCTTATATTTACTACCCCTATATTCTATAGTATTCTCTTTACTTCTTTCTAGCCAATCCTCTGCTACTCCAATCCCTGTTATAGTTAATAAATCTTTATATTAAGCTTTCCCTATTGAAATTATCATGTGGTTTATCACTCCTGATTGGACCCAGCCTGATACAATTATTTTAATAATTGTCCTTATGGAAGTATTTCTAATAGCAGGCCAAGTTGTGTTACAATGATAAAGATTATGATAATAAAAGCTTAAATGTCAATTAATATTGTAATAATATTTTTAGAGACTTAAATCTATCCATATAACTTGTGCTCAATGTAAGAATGTATACACAATGGCCTGATTTTGTGGATGCTTATTATCTACAAATTGATTAATTACTCAAAGTTAAAACATACACACACACAAATAGTGCAGTTTGATTTTGCTTTTATGTTCTTTACGCAGTGTCTCCACTTGTACAACATTCCAGCAGTAGAGGAAATCTTCTGTCTCATTGCTTGCATTTTCTAAGGTCCCACTCCTCTCTTTTTAGAGCTCAGTTCTTCTACCAAATTTATGAATTTATTTAATAATAACTGTAATTATTGCTAATGCAGCTTCACAAAGTATAAGGGGTAAATGAAAGCAGATATTGTCTCAACCCTGGAGATTTGTTTATATATAGCTTTTAAAATAAGGAAATGTGATTTTTCTGAAATAAGAGCCTAAACTCTGAATTCAGATTATCCTAATTTAAAATTCTGCTCCACCATTTTCTTGGGCAATTACGTTCTCTAAACCTTTTCATATAGTTGTTTTAAAGATGAAAGGACCTTCTTGTCACTGGATCTGAACAACAGAACAGACCAAGAGTGAAAGATAACAGACTCAGAGGATTTTCCAAAGATGCTCCTCTCCTATCACATCAGGAGGCACACCATATCAGGTATCTCCCAGCCGGCGATACTAGTGATGTGACTTTTAATCACTCAGTCAGGGTGCTGTCTCCCAGATCTTGGCACTGTAAAGAACTATTACTATAGACTTTGGACAACCATGTGATCCCTATGACTGTCTCAATTTCTGATAATTTTTTTAATCCTGGAAGAACTCAGAAAGTGATTGATGCTCCAGGACCCATCTGACCCATGCAAGCACCACAGGTATCGACAAAGGAAACAAACTATGTTCACTGAAAAACAACTAGAAGATTTGAAGATCTTGTTCAGTAAGAATCTGTACCCTAGTTTTCAGAAAACAACAGTACTGCAGGTTTGGTTCAAGAACCATAGAGCAAAAACTCAAGAAAGCAAAATAGCTAGGCCCCGCGAGTGCGTGAGCCACCAGGCCCCGTCTGCGGGTGCACCGCCAGGCCCCACGAGCCACCACCAAGATGATGATGTAACAGGAGAGTGACACAAAGGAGAGCCAAGATGAGGCTCACCAAAAAACCAGGAACTAAGGTGGCACAGGTGGTAGGACGCCTCTCTCACATCAGAGATTCCGTGAATCGAATCCCAGTGAAGACCGGAGAAGGATGAGAAGAGAGGGCAGGAAATGCACACAGAGTTGCCCAGTGAATGGACACAAAAACAGCAAAAATTGGGGGGAGGAGGGGATGATAAAAATGGATAAAGGAAAATAAATAAATAAATCCTTAAAAAAATATATACGGGAGGAAGATACGGACTATCATTAGTAGTAATACTTTGACGATGCTCTTTCATGATTTGTTAACAAATGTTTCAAAACAATGCAGGGTGTTTGTGGGGGGGTGATGTGTGGGAGCCCTGTATGATGTTATACATGTTTGTTTTGTAAGATCACGATGTTTACTGAACACTTATAGTTTATGTATGTTCATGTATGAATGATATACTTCAATAAGTTGTTTAAATAATAAAAAAAAAAAGAAAGCAAAATACAAGCATATTCAGCAAAAACAACAAGAAGCTCAACAATAGCAATTACCGGAGGAAGGAGTCCTTCCAAGAGAAATATGGACACGCCACACAGACTCCCTAAGGGTACTTGTCCTGTCTCCTTAGTTTATACAAATAATTCAGTACCCTCATTCCAACTTAACATATTTCCCAAATTTAGAGTCCCCACAGACTACTTTTTTGGTCACAAAATAGTCCATTTTGACTGCTGTCACGATCCTAACATATACTGCCTCTATCCCATTTTGTAATTCCAAATTAGAATTCTAATTCTAATTCTCTTGTCTCTTCATCTCAACAAAGAACTTAAACAGTATTTTAAGTTCTCTCCGTTGCAACTTTTCTGTAAATATAAAATTATTCTCAAATAGAAAATTCATCCTCGGGCTTTGCTTTTAGGATACTCAGGCTAGGACATATCCACTAAAAGAAAATTTTTAAAATGAGGTCACATATCACATGGTATACAGCCTGTTGGGAATTGAATCATGTCCCCCTACCAGACCTTTTCAAGTCTGGTTCTGTGGATGTGAACTCATTTGTGAATAGGATCTTTAAAGATTCTATTAATATGAGGCCAAACTGAATCAGGGTTGGCCTTAATCCTATATGTATGGAGTCCTTATAAGCAAAGGAAATTTGGACATGAAAGTAGAAACCCCAGGAGACCAAAGAAGACAGATCACCATGTGACAGAAGCACACAAGCCACCATCAGAAAACCATAGACTTCTGAGAAAGCACGGCCTGCCAATACCTGGATTTCAGACTTCCAGCCTCTGGAACTGTGAGACAATCAATTCCTGTTGTTTAAGACAACCAGCCTGCAGTATTTCTCATGACAGTCCTGGCAAACTAAAACATAGCCAGAGCCAGGTTTAGAGAGAATTTTTTAGTCTTAATTGCGTAAATTAGAAAAAAAAAATGCTGATAATCAATGATGTAAGGATATATCTCTAAAAATTAGGGTGGGGGAGCAGCAATGAAATCCAAAGGAAGAAGTAAAGATGATGGGAGAAAATTACAAAGATCAAAGTGGCTATTAATTAAAATGAAAAGGGTGGCCCAGCACCCTTGCCTGGTGGTTGATGCTCTGTGCCAGCTATAACAAGGGATTTCAGGCCACCTGTCTAGCAGCCAGAGAGAAGTGTATCACCTGCTTGGAAAATCCCCAAACATCAACACAGTCTGTGAAGTCCAGCAAACCTCCTAGTGATGCTCTCCAGCTCCTAGAACTGACTTCTGTTCATGGCAGCCTGTCAGCAAAATTTGATTAAATTTTATTGAACTATTCAGGAAATATTAATAGTGGGGGGAGACTATACACCTGGTTCACCTCCTGCCAACACTCATGGATAGTCTTCACTGTGGCCCAACATTTGCTGCCAGTTTGTGGGTTCCAGAAGAAACATAGAGCTAGTTGGTATGTTCTGGGTTTGGTTTAGAAGACAAAAAGGCTTAATGGTTGCAGAATTTCTGTTTGCAGTGATGGAAAAGTTCTGGTAGTAGATGGTGGTGATGGCGGCACAAGATTGTGAATGTATTTAACACCATTGAATTGTGTACATGTACTTCAAAGTGTTTAAAATAGGAAATGTTACGTTGTATATATACTACCACAATATTTTTTTAAATGTGTGTTTTCATAAGTCATCTTTATCTCCCCAGAAGAAACAACTATTTCGTCTTGTCATCATTGATTAGTTTTACGTATTGTTGAACTACAGAAAAATTGAATCATAACTCATGAGCTCTTTTGTATCTGACTTCTTTTACCCACATTTTACTGGTCAGATTAATTCACGTTAAAGTGGGACTTTCTTTTCTGTTTAATTTAGAGATGTTGTGGGTTTACAGAATTATCATGAATAAAATACAGGACTCACATATTAAAAAAAAAAAAGATTGGGGAGCGGGTGTAGCTCAGTGGTTGAGTACCTGCTTTACAAGTACGAGGTCCCGGGTTCAATCCCTGATACCTCCTAAAAAAATAAAAAATACAAAAAATATTTAAAAGTTTTAAACAAGGTAATGTAAATTAATCCTTTAGCACATTGCTTGGCACATATTTCTCAATAAGAATTAGTTACTATTATTATTATAATAAAGTATAGTAGTTACTGAGGTTGGATCAAGTTGAAAGCCTCATCTGTTAAAACTTCTACACTCAGAAATGACTGAAAAAATATATAAATGCATATGTAAATCCTCAAGAACACAAGAAAAAAGGAAACAATGTCATCAGTGGAGTAGAAAATTTGAAAAATTTCTGATAGTATGTGGGATTAGATAATGGGAAGCACAGGTCAAATAATATATAATTAGGACTCTGTGGAGGAAGAATCATTCCAGGATTGCTGTAAGCTCAGTGAATGTGGGTGGCTATTAGAGGGGTGGGAGGGAGAACTGGGCCTGGGGCAATTATCACAGTGATATACGGGGGGTGGGGAGATTCATTTGGTCAGCTCGTCCCCACTCTTGTTAAAGAACAAACAGCAGATGCCTGAAACCGCTGGGTATTTCAGCTAGTGAGGCAGATAGCTACAGAGCAATGGGGAGTTCCTCTCTCCACCCCCACAAAAAATCAAGCTCCTAAAATGCCCCTATGGAAATTAGAGTAATTCACACAGTGCAATTTTGAAGCAATGCTAGACAGATCAGTGGCACAGAGTGGAGTACAGAATGGATCTACAAGTATGTGACAAGGACTTCTCTTGTACTGGCACTAATAATGTTGCCCTAGAGCTCAGGAATGAAGCTCTCTAGCTATAGAGTTCATATCCTTAGAATATATTAAGTACTTATGTGGATCACAAGACCCTTTTTTTTCAGTAATAACTAATATATTCTACATTATTAATTACAGAGAACAGAAGACTTCATAAAAATTTGCCTGAAGAAGTAAATTATCTTTTCAGTGAAGGTAAGAAAATGGGAAATCACTGGAATTCAATTTGGTAGTCTTTCTCCTTTCAGCAAGGATGGACAGCTATGGATCTTGCTCACAAATACCACAAGCTGACTAAATGCCACACGTATGCAGCTTCTTGGCACTGCAAAACTGAACTAGCTGAGACTCAATTCCTGTCAGACCAATGATTGATTTACCCTTTGCAGTTATTTGGTCGAGGAAACTAGAGCAAATCAGGAGTCAAGTTGGTTCTCTTTTATTAGCTATTAACTGATACCATCTGCTCTATTCAATAGATCTACATTGAATTATATGAAAATATGCTTTATAAAATTGGAAGTGCTATACTAATATTATCTGCTTACTCTGAATTGGTCAGGAAAGGTCTTTTAGTCATTCTGGAATTTTCTCAGAGACTCAGCTTATTCTCTGCTTTTGCAAATTGTGTGTTCACAGCACAGGATATACTAGTTCTCTCCAAGACTATAGCACAGGGTAATGAGTCTTCCCTAGTCTAGAGCACAGAGTATACTAGTCTTCAGCTAATCCTTAAATTATTTTTATTTTAAATAATAAAATGTTAAATTATATTGTATAATACCTTTGTTGCAGGTATTCCAAACAAAAATAAGTTCTTGTTATTAGTGTTAGAGTTTTAGTTTCCCTTGTAATATAGCCTAATACATACCTAACCTTGTGGTGTTTACAATCTAGTTGGAGCAATGTATATTAATGCAAACTGTGACCTTACCTGATTTTTGAGTGACATTTGTGCTCAGTTCTAAAAGATAAGTAGGTATTCACTAAGTGTGATGATTAATTTCATGTGTCAACTTGGCTAGGTTATGGTATCCAGCTGTTTAGTCAAGCACTGGCCTGCTTGTTATTGTGAAGGCATTTCATAGCTGGGGTTTGCATTATAATCTGTTGATTTTACCTCAGCAATGTGGGGAGTCTCCTAATTCAATGAGTTCAAGGAATAAAAAGCTAAAACTGAGGGTTTTAGAGGTCAGAATAAGAATTTCTGCCTCACCATCAGCATTGACTCTTGTTCAAATTTTCAGCCAGCCAGGTTTCCCTGGGAGACTTCAAATTTCAACATCATCTTTATCAGAATATTCAGCTTGCAGCCTGCCCTATGGAATTCAGACTTGCCAACCCCGATGGTCATGTGAGCCAACTCCTTATAATAAATTATATATAATATGGATGTATATCTTATATAGATGCATATGAGATATATAGTACAGATCATATATATATAGGTATGTGACAGTTTGAAACTGGGTGGATCCCAGAAAACCCTGTTCTTAAAGCTAATCTATTGCTATGCATGTAAACCTATTGTAGGAAGGATCTTTTGATTAAATTACTTCAGTTAAGGGCCTTTGATTAGATTGCATGACCCAGGGTGGGTCTTAGTTCTCTTACTGGAGTGTTTTATAAATTGAGGAATAAAAAATTCTGCAGATACAGGAGAAAAAAAAAAGCGGCAGAGACAAAGAAAAGCCTTCAGAAGTTGAAATCAATGAACACTGGAAAGAGAAAAGCCACAGATGGAGCAGTGCAAAGCTGAAGCAATGAGGCCTAGACAGGAGACTAGTGGACTGTGCTATTGTGCCTAGCTGCCCACAGCTGAGCTTGGGGAGGAAGTGAGTCTGGAGGAGAAGGCAGAGACCGGCACTGCTGCCATTGTGCCTTGCCACATGGCAGGAATCCAGGATCACCAGCAGCCAACCTTTGGAGAGAAAGCTTCACTTGATGCCTTGATTTGGATGTTTTTTCCCAGCCTTAGAACTGAAAGTTTTCAACCTAATAAATTCCCATTATAAAAGCTAACCTGGGAAACAGCTGTGGCTTAAGCAATTGAGCTCCTGTTTACCATATGGAGGACCTGGGTTTGATCTCCGGGACCTTCTGGTAAAAAAAAGAAAAAAGGTGTCCCAGACCTGCATGGAGTGTAGAGGCACAGGCCCCCGCCCGGTGAAGCGACGCACCAAAAAGACAATGACACAACCAGATAGGAAAAAAAAAAAAAGCTAACCCATTTCTGGTATATTGCATTGGCAGCCTTTAGCAAACTAAAACAATGTATATGTGTACATATATCTTACATATATGAGATGTGTAGTACAGATTATATACGTGTATATATATATATATATGTATCTATATATTTATATATCCTATTGATTGTTTCTCTGGGGAACCCTGACTAAAACGCTAAGTTAGGGGAAGTGGGTGGCTGGAGGGCTTCCAGAACGAAGGGAAGAACACATGTAAGGCCCCAGGGGTGGGGAGGAACACACTGAAATAATGGAAAGAAGGGCTGAGCAGCTGGAGAGAAAGGAGGTGATAGAAGGGATCAGACAAGCCTGGACTGTTAGGTAAGTGTGGACCCAATAAAGCACAGGCTTGCAGCAGTTTTAGGACTTTGGTTTTTTAGAGCAGTGGAAGCAACTGAAAGGTGTTAAGCAGGAGAGCAATTTTCTCAGAATTTCATTTTTAAAAGATCACTCTAGCTGCACTGTGGAGAGTGGATTAGGAAGGGTAAGCAACAGCAATAAAGAAGAAAAGTCCAGGTCTCAGATAATGAATCTGGGATTTCATTAAAGCAATAAAACTGGAAAGAAACGGATGTGTTTGAGAGGGACTTAGGAGGTAAAATTCACAAGACTTGGCTTGGTATTGGTGTTGAAAAGAGAGGTTTTCAAGACCATTCCTACATTTCAGTCCTCAATTACTAGATAGCTTGTGGTGCTAATCCCTGAGATAAATATTTACTCATGTTTTACATAAAAGACATTAAGTTAGGTTTTATATATTTGATTTTGAGGTGTCTTTGAGATATCCAAGTGAAGATGTCAAGTAGGCAATTAGATACATAAATTTGGATCTCAGAGAATGATCTAGGCTTGTGGTATGAAATGAGAGTAAATGCAGGCCATGGGCATGAATAACATCATATAGGGAAAGAGTTTAGAATAAGACCAGACCATAAAATAAAGTTTTGGGGCACAACAACCCATTTAAAGGCTAGAGGAAAATGGAGCCACAAAAAGAGATGTGGACATATGGTCAAAGAGGTGAGAGAGAAAACAAGAAAGTGCAGTGTTAAAGAAACTAAGGAGATTCACACTGATGTTCATGACAGCATTATTCACAATTTCCAAAAGATGGAAGCAATCCAAGTGTCGATCCACCAATGAAAGGATAAACAAAATGTGGTATATACATACAATGAAATATTATTCATCCACAGAAAGGAATGATACATGCTACAACATGGATGAACCTTGAAAATATCATGTTGAGTGAAATAAGCCAGACACAAAAGTACAGATATTGCATAATTTCTCTTATATGAAATACTTATAATAAGCAAATACATGGAAACAGAAAGCAAAAAGGTGGTTACCAGGGACCAGAGGGAGGGAGAATAGTAAAATCACATGTGAAATATGAATATGGGTAATATTGCATATATAGGACTATTTTTCTTTGAATTGAACAAATGTATGTTAACGCTACAAGATGTTAATATCAGACAAAAAAAACCCATTATGCTAAGTGAAAGAAATCAGACACAAAGTATTACATATTGTATGATTCCAGTTATATAAAATGTAAATATAAATCAATTTATAAAGTTGAAGTTAGATTAGTGGTTATGTAGGGCTGGGAAGGACTGCTAAGGGGTGTGGAGTTACTCTTTTTCGAGTAATGAAATGGTTTTAAAATTTTTTGTGGTGATGAATGTACAACAGTGTGATTATACTAAAAGCCACTGATTATTCACTTTGGATAGATGGTATAGTATATGAATATATCTCAGTAAAACTGCTTAATAAATAATTGTGCAAGAATAGCCAGAAATGGCAGCTATATACAGCAGGAGAAGCACAGAGAGATTCAGGGGTGAAGAATTTTCTTGTTAGTTTGTTTTTTGTCATTTTTATTATTATGGAAATAATGAAAATGCTCTAATGATGACTGAGGTGATGAATGCACAACTATGAGATTAAACCAAATACCACTGATTGTACACTTTGGATGAACTGTATGCTTTATTAATATGTATCAATAAAATTGATTTGTTAAAAAAACATTATGTAAGTTCACAACTTCTCTAATAAAAATATATTTAAAAAAAAAAATGACGCTACACCTGCTGGCTTTGAAGATGCAGGAAGGGGTCACAAATCAAGGTGCACAAATGGCCTCTAAAAGCTAGAAAAGGCAAGGAAATAGACTCTCCCTTGGAGCCACCAGAAGAAACCACTTCTGTGGACACTTTGATTTCATCTCCTTAAGGTTCACTTAGGTCTTCTGGCCTCCAGAAATGCAGGAGAATATATTTGAGTTGTTTTAAGTCTTAAGTATGTAGCAATTTGTTCCAGCATCCATTGGAAACTAATACTCTGGGTCAAAGAATAGGAATAATTTTTAAAATTTAATAGAACTTGACAAATTATCCTCACAGCTTTGAAAAATGCCATCTTCCCCTATCCATGACAGCACTGGATTTTCACCAGTTTTTATATTTATCAACCAGTTCTGCAAACAAATTCTGCCTCCTTCTTTAGAATGGAAAGATTGCTTTGGGTGTTAGGCATTTTATGGGGCATATAAAAAAGACAATTCAAAATGTAAGTGGTTTTAATATTTGATTTCTGCGAACCTGCTATTTAATGCTGGAATTCTTACTGCCTCATTCCAATTACAATACTCTTCCTGGATTTGGGATTTTAGGAAGTTCCAAATAAAATAAGGAAGGAGGACTGGTGGTGATTTGGGGAAGAATGCGCATGGTGCAGACCAGAGAGCATCCCAGAATATATACGTGTAGCACATCTTTCTTATAAAGTTAGTAAATGAGCAGAACAGAGTTTTAGATACACACACACCTGTGTATATAAAGTCCCTTTTGCCATATATATAACGTGTGTGTGTGTGTAAAATATATGTGGGGACGGATGTGGCTCAAATGGTTGGACTTCCGTTTCCCATATGGAGGGACCTGGGTTCGATCCCCAGGACCTCCCGGTAAAATAAATAAAGAAAAAAATATATATATACATATATATAGAAAAAATAAATAAATAAAATATATGTGAATACACACTAAAGAAAAGCACTGACGTGGGGGGAGGAAAGGGGTGGCAGGGATTGGAATAGGCAGGAACACACATTCCGAGGTGTGGTGAAATCACCGATATTTAATATTATCCCTCCATTTTACGCATTTATACATACGTTAGTCACCTACATTCTTTTGTATGCATTAACATGTAATAAAACATTGTATATGATTTATGTTTTGATGTGTTTATGTGATAAAAGAAAACAACCACAAGGCGAAGAAACGGTAGAAAATATGCTTTGAAAATGAAGTCTCACGCATTAAGCCCAGAAAACGACAACAGAAAGAGCTACAAACTATTTCATGAAGCCAACTGTTCCAGGTGTTACTTGGAAAGGCTAATGGGTGACAGTACTGGGTAAACGCAGGTTAATCATGAAACAGTGAAAAAGAGAACTTGTGCTTCTATAAAACTCAAGCATCGGCAAATCAGGAAGCTCAAAATGTGAGAAGAGTCTTTTCAGAACTGGTTTCTGAGATAGCTCACCATCGTGTTACAGTCCTGGGAGAGGTTGAGGCTGCGCAAAGACATTGCCCTGTTCCAAAATGGCTATCCGACTTCCAACAACTTAAATGTTACAGCGCATGTCCGGAAGTTACGGCACCCCATAAGGTAGCGCGCCCCTACCCGTGGGGAGAGTTTCCGCCATTTTTGAAAATCGTGAAGGTCCTAAGAGAAGTGTAGTTGCCGCCGAGATGGCAGCCTTTGCCGTGGAAGCCCAGGCACCCACACTTGGTGAGTAAAAGTGTTTTTCCTCGCTAGCACTGCGAGCCACGCCTCAAGTCTGGAAGCGGGCAAGCAAGACTGTAAGGGGTAGTCGTCAGGCTCTTGTTTGCTGGTCTCAGTCGTGGAAGGGGAGGGAGCCCCTGGGTTGCCCCACATTTTCTCTCCCTGCGGGAGACTGCGTTATCCCGCTGCTGTCAAGGTGGCATCGACAAGCTGCCCGCCCTGGAGAGGGTGGAGAAACGGCTGTTAGATGGTGATTGTGCCGGATTTTGTGTTCCACACGCCGGCCGTGCCGGACTGGCTCATTCCTGAATTCCTTATGGCAGTCGAGAGGTGTGGTGGATTCCTGGATCCCGGGAAGCGTCGGTGTAGAGGAAATTACCCCATACACGTGGGTGGGCGGTGCCCTACAGTGTGTGGTTGCTGTCGACCGTTCCTTGTCACCTAGGCTTCTAGTTCCTGTTTTGATTCTCTTCCTCTCCTGTTTAATTTGAGGACTCTACCGGGCTTTGCAAAAAGGGAGTCTGTTGTTAATGGAAGTTTGAGTCGTACGACATTTAATCAATCAGGTGATGGTAATTATTGAAATATTGACCTGGAGTGCCCATGGTTTTTCCCGCCTTTCTCTTGGGAAAGTTTTTACTCTTAGTATTGTAGGTCTTTTCCTCTAATCAGACACGATATGAAATTTCTAATTCATCTTCATTATTTATTGGGGAGCCTTGTGGAAATGTGTCGTCGTTGGAAAAATTCTACCAAGTTAGCAGGATGTCTGTCTGCTGAGGTTTGTGACATGTGAGAACCGTCAAGAATTTTAGAACGGGAAACAAACCGTCTAATATAGAGACTTACTTGGAAATTAGGCTATAACTTTCTGAGTTTAGAAGAGAGCAAGTTTTTAGATTTAATGAGCATGTAATCCTTGCTATAACTTTCATGCAAAATTCATTTCTTTTGAGAATAGGGTTACATGAACTATTTTAATATTAGTCTCATTATAAACAAAATGCATAATGTCAATAATGCTGATAATCTGCTGCATTTAAACTTATGTGCGGATGTTGGTCTAGGTATTCACTTTTATTATATTTTAAAGATCAGAAAAACCCTGTATTTCCAGTTTCCAATTTTTTTTTCTGTTCAACAAAAGCATTTGGAGTGCATGTTTGCTGGTGAATAAAGATGAATAAAACGCTGTTTACTGCCTGGCTAGAAATCGTACATAGCTGGTTTTAATTCTTCAAAGTCCACGTATTGCAGATATTTGAGAGAGGAATAAACATTTTCCCAGCATCTAATGGTATATTAAAAGTAAGGGTTTACGTCAACGAACAGTACTTTTATTTGGAAGCACAGACTGTGAAAGCGAATTTAAGACATGCAGGATGCTTAGAAACTGTTTAAGCTCTTTAAGGGCAATTCAGAAGCCTTTGAGGGGTGGTTAGTAGAAAAGCCAAGATTATGAACCCATTTTTCCCTCCTGACTCAGGTGCTTTCTAGTGTATCATAATATACATCCATATATACCAGAACTTCTCTTTATTCTTACAATACTGTAGGGGATGGAGTAGTGATGGTATTTGGTGTTACATAAAACTTTGTATATACTGTGGTTTTCTAAATATCTGTTCAGAATTTTTAAAACCTTTTTAAAAAAGTTTTTTAGCTAAGTGTCATGTGAATAGAGCTTTTACTTTCACTTTGGTTTGAGTTTAGTTTATGTTCTTTGGAATTAGGTAATAGTAACGTAGTAACTAACACTTAAAAAGAATTGCAGTGTAATTATAGTTCTTCTCTCCCCATTTCAGTATTTGCTTTATCCTTTTCCTGAATTATATGCCTTTTTTCTCTTTTACACTTGCATTGTTAATGTCTAGGTCTACTATAATGAGAGCCAAGAGAATAAATGACAGCTATTGAATACCAAGAAACAGTTTTTTTTTAAGGAGGCACTGGAGATTGAATCCAGGACCTCATACATGGGAAGCAGGCACTCAGCCACTTGCTATATCCACTCCCCAAGAAACAAATTCTTGAGGCTGTTTAAAAGTTAAAGAAGAGTTTACCAAAAGCCTGTAAATAACATATAAAGATTTTGACCTTTCTGAGTGCTATGAATCACATTCAGGCTTGTCACATAGTTGAAAAATTGTTTTCATAAGCAGAAATAGCAAATTCTACATTTATTAATGACTCAGTTTTTGCTATTCTAGTATACTACTAGAATAATAATAATAGTAACATATTTGTTGATCACTTTGTTTTTTTTTGTACTGGGGCAAATGCTTTGCTTATTGTCATATTCTAAAAAAAAAAAAAAAAAAAGCCCCTGGAGTAAGTGCTACGACTGTGCCCATTTTGCTGAGAGAACTTGAACCCAGGTCTCTGATTCCAGAGTCCGTTTTTTCCATACTGTGCTATTTTGTTCTGAAATTAGAATGTAATACTTTCCTCATCTTTGCAATAGCAGTAATAATACTTACCCTCTTTGTTTGTGAACATTAATTTTGAATTGATGTTAGTGATGTATCAGTTCTCTTTTTAAATTGATTTTGTATTAGGGAGACATATTCTTAATTTTAAAACTATTTTTAAAAATGGTAAAAGTAATCTTTCCAACTCTTTTCAATATGTTTCTGATTTAGGATATCGGGCATCATCATTAATGCATTAATTCTCTAATGTGTGCATGATTGCATTTATCACAAAAATGCTTTGCTGTTTTTGTATATAGGGTAAAAGAAATGGCATATTTAGCAAGCTAAATCCATGGGTATGATTTGCTAAGACCCTCTATAAATAACTAGTGTACCCCATCCTTGTTTTTGGTTGTGACAGTAGAAACTGGTCCAGAAATGGAAAGAAGTTAATCTGTTGTTATTTTTAAGTTATTAAGCTAATTTTTTAACATTTAAAAATAAGGTTTGATTCTTAAATTTGTGAAATAATGTAAACTAAAAACAGCTGTTGAATATTAATGCAAGATAATGTTTACATTTTTCTAGGAATAATTTTTGTTTTTAAAACAAGAAATTCAACTATGATCTATATTTTAACAGTTTTGATTAAATTCTAAATTTTTGATGCTGGAAAAATCTTATTGTTAGCTATTGTAACAGAAAAGTTAAATTTTTATTTTATTTTATTTTATTTATTTTATTTTTTCATTCATTTAGGATCTGAACCAATGATGCTCGGTTCACCCACCTCTCCAAAGCCAGGAGTTAATGCCCAGTTCTTACCTGGATTTTTAATGGGGGATTTGCCAGCTCCAGTGACACCACAACCTCGATCAATTAGTGGCCCTTCAGTAGGAGTAATGGAAATGAGGTCACCTTTACTTGCAGGTAGGTAAATTGCTTAAAATAGTTTTATACTAATATCAGTACAAGTACTTCAGTTTTAAAAAGAGTAATGGTGCAGCATTCATCCTAATCAAAACATTTATTAATTTAAAGAAGTCAAGCAGTGCCTCTAACTTTTTAATTTTAAGGCTCTTGGAATAGAGGTTTAAGTAGTATAAGCTACTATAATTCCAAGAACCATTCATTAAAATATACATGCTATATTTCATCTAATCTAAAATGCCAGTGATTGTACAACTTAACATTATTTTATATACCACTAGGAAAGAAAAACCTAATATGGCATCGTTTGTAAAACAAATCCTTATTTCAGAGTTGTTCAAGGAGGGGTGGAAAAAGTGTCCCTTAGAATTGATGAAATGTGGTCATTTAACTTAAACTGGATTATATTTAGTGGCTCATCTTAAAATACATGAATAGCAAATATTCAGTCAAAAGAAGTGTACTTTGAAAATGAAAATATGAATCTGTTTCTAGTAGATATGTAGATAGGAATTCTGTTTCTGGTCATAGTGAATTAAGATTTTCACATATAACCTGTTTAGTGAAAGGTCTTATTCTGCAAACTCTGGGGAAGTTTTTTATACAGAATTTACAATCATTAGCACAAAGTATTGTTACCTTAGTGCAACATGTGTCTATTACAGGACTCCTTTAACCAAGAAATATTTCAAAAGATAACTTTGAAGTTTTGACTATGAGTAGTAACAATTAGCTACACAAATGGTTGATTTCCAAATGTAAGCTAATATCCTTTAAAAGGTGTTTAAATAGAAACCCTTCTTTCTTTAATTGTCCTTAAGATCTTATTTGATATAAAATGGTTTATCATTTTTTTTAGGATTCATCAGGGAGAATTATCATAAATTATATTTGAAGTAATTCACTTGAGAGCATTATTTTCTAGACAGACTTTTTTAGTGTTCGCATTTATTATTTTAGTATTGTAGCCACTATATATTAAGCAATTATGAGCCAGGCAGAATGTTAAGCATTTTATTTATGTTATTTTCATTCTTTTACCAATTTTAAGGATAGTATCTCCATTTTTCAAAAGAGGAAACTGAGGCTAAATTTAATAAAGAATTTGCCAAAGTTCACTTGCTAGTAAGTGATGGAGCAGGGATAAAAGCCCAGGTCAGTCTTGTTCTATAACCTGTGTTATAAATAGCTTATACTCTACTGCCTTGACTCAGTTATTGGTTTTATAGAGGACCTGTAAAACCCTCTGTGCTATATTTGGCATTGCTGATTTTCTAACTTAAAAAGACACCTTTATGTTACAAAAAGTTGGCCCTTTTCTTATATCTTTATTATTTACTCAAAAATTATTTCTACTATAAGAGACATCAGTGGGATCTGTTTATGTTTGACAGCCAAGTTCCACATAGGGGGGATTATTATATTTATTTGAGTGTACACAGACTGGAGCTTTTTAATACTTAGGTGGAAAGTGGGATCAAACTTTGTATCGAAATGTTAAGCATTTTGTAGAGAAAGCAAAAGTTACCTGTGTTTTCTAAAAACTAATCATTTACATTTACTACTTATTCTGGATTCTTTTATTCAAAGCTCATTCTGTGGATTAGCAATATTGTTATTAATTGGTAGCTTGTTAGACATGCACAATTTCAGACTTCACTGCAGACTTTCTGAATCACAATCAGAATTTTAACAAGATCCCCAGGTGATTCTTAGACATATTGAAGTGTGAGAAGCACTAGAAGACAGGAGTTTGTCAGTATTTTTAAAATATAAATTGAAAAAAATCTTACCAGAAATTGAAGATTCCTTTGTTTTCTCACCTGACTATATGTTTTGTACATTGTAGGTGGATCACCACCACAACCAGTTGTACCAGCTCATAAAGATAAAAGTGGAGCTCCACCAGTTAGAAGTATATATGATGATATTTCCAGCCCAGGACTTGGATCAACCCCTTTAACTTCAAGAAGACAGGTGATATATCCTCATGATCCACAGTTAATAATTTCATGTTTTTATGTGGCTATACAGTGAGTGGTTTTCAATAATTTGAAATGTTTCCCTAAAGTCTGTTTTAGTGTAATCGTTCACAGAATAAGCATTAAGTAAATTTATCATAGAATCTCCTTAAATTGTGTTTATCATGAAATGTACTTAAAAATGTAGTAAACCTCCAGATTGTTTTCCCATGTAGGTAATTCTGTGGTTTTTATAGGTATGCTTTATCCACCTTCCAATGTCTCCAGCCTACTTAATCTACATGTAGAATATGATTATGATTTGTCATTCCAACTGTTTAAAAATTAATATTTATACATAAATCTATGAATGAATAAATGAAGATTTAGAATTTTATCCAGATGTAGGGCACTTTGCAGTGATTTGAGGTCTTTGTTTAGGAGTGGTTTATATTAGTATAAGACCAATGTCCTTTTAGAGCTTTGTTCACTGTTTACCTGTCTTATTTAAAAAAAAAAAAAAAAAAAGCCTCCTTGTTTATGAGCTGATTGTCTAGTATATACCTGATGCTTTTGGTGTAGGTGTTCTGATAGTGTTTTTTTCCAGGAAATGATTTATGCAAGATATTCTCTGTTCTGATGGGATTGATAATGACAAGAAAATGTCTAATACTTACTGAAAACTAATTGTGTGCAGGCCCTGATCTTATGACTTCTCATGTATTATCTCATTTAGTCCTCACAATTATTCTGTGAGGTAGGTATCATGATCTTCGTTTTAGCATTCAGGAAACTAGGACACAGAAAGATTAATAAAGTGTATTAGTTAAATTAATAATCTTTGTATGAAGACATTTCTGCTCTTTGGTTTAGGGAAATGTCTTATGTCTATCACTAGAACAAATTTAGCATAGTTGTTGAAGAGTTTAAGAATAGTAAAAAGCATCTTTCAGTGAGTTTTGACTATTTTTAAGCTTGATTTGCCTGGCATACTAGTTCTACTTGTCAGGCAAAGCAAATATTTCATTGTGTTAAGCAGTTTACCTTCCCTTTCCAACACTTCTTATAGCAACTAACCAAGTGTGACTATTGACACATGAAATGTGGCTATTCCTAATTGAGATGTGCTGTAATTATAAAATACATATTTGATTTTGAAGACAGAAAAAAAAAAGATTGTAATCTATCTTACTAATTTTTATAATTATATATTGAAATAATATTTTAGTTGTATTAAGTTAATTAAATTATATTAAATTTCCCAGTTTTACTTTTTAAAATGGGCCTGCTAGAAAATTCAAAATTACTTGCGTGGCTTGTATTTTATTTCTGATGGATAGTGCTGTTTTAGACTTACCTGAATCAGAATATCCGATCTGGGATATTTTTATAAAGGTTGATAAGTAAATATATTATATAGTTTGGTATAAGAACCACTGGTCTATTAGTTTATACTAGTTTTCATTACTCCTCTGATGCATGGCAAGAAAAGTAATTTGTAGTTACTGGTATATTCAAAATGTTTAAGTCTTGGGAGTTATAATTTATAGGGAATATTTTTGAATTGAAAGTTGGTAAGAATATTTATATTAGATTAGAGCACAAATTAGTTATGCCCTCTGAGACTTTACTTGACCTCTTTCTAACGATGAAAGAAATTGGCATTAAGTATTGAACAATAAATGGTTACACCTCTCTTAGTATTCTATCAACATTTGTTTCTGGTTGCTAGATATAGCCAGATTTTATATTTCCTTAGTTTAATCACAGTCTGTTTAAAAAAACCAGACAAGTGTATCTATCCATATATTTACTCCCAGAGAAAGAATGCGGTCTCATTCTTGAATGGGTATTTTCTTTAACTACTTAAATTTAGTCTTTAATTTCTCACATTTAAAGGGACTACTGTTGGTAATTTTCTTGCTTTGCAACTTCATACTGGTAGGGGAATGCTGCCTTTTATTGTACAGTGAGATTTGAAGCTATAGTATTTTATGATTTGCAATGTCTTTAAAAATAAAATTCTGCCATCTTTTCTCTTTCTTTATATGAGCTTGGTGATTTGAAGAATCACCATGAGCTCTGTTATATTATATATCAGGAACTAAAAACAAATAGCCACCATATCACATTCTGTAAAATAAGATGGCTTTTTACCAATTGTAACTTTTCTGTTTTTAAACAAACCATATACGAAAAGGTCTAGCATATTTTAGGGTAATATAGCTTAACTTAAAAATAAAAAAAAGTTAGAGAGTACTCTTAGAATGTGAGATACTTGGAACACCTGATAGAGATTAAATTGTTGAATGAAGCCTTCCGAAACTTAGTGTAGTCATTTTATGGCTGAAACTTTGCATTTTTACCTTTAACACTTTCTTCTGTTTTCATGTAGCCAAACATTTCAGTAATGCAGAGTCCTCTTGTTGGAGTTACAAATACTACTCCTGGAACAGGTAAGCAACTCCTTTTAACACCAAAAGACTATTTTCTACTCCTGAATGAAAGTAATATTTGACTTTTGTTGATATTGCCAAAATTTTTTCTCTTATATTCCAAACTTTGAGACTTTGTCAAATGTCAGTAACTCTCTCCACAAAAGAATTATTCTGTATATTGGTTCTCTTCTGAATTTATAGATGTGATATTCTACCCAATATTAAGAATTTTAAAAAAATTATATTCTTAGGCATTTGAAGTGTTTGAGTTATTAAAAATTGTGTAATTAAGAAAACAGCTGTTGTAAATGAGAAGAAAAGGAGTACTTGAGACATTGAATAATAAAAGTGTTTTATTAATGTATAGCTATAAATCTAATAGATATTTATATTAATGCTTAGATATAAATCTAAATGTCATTGGAAACACACAGCCACCAATTATATCTAGTTCTTTTTTGGGATTAATGGCCTTTTTATCACTGTCAACATCATCATTAGCACAACACTTCTTACATATTCTTATATTTATAATCCCATTGAATTAAAATATTTAAGCATCTAATTATGTACCAGGCTCTGGAAAATGGAACAAAATGAATATTTGCCTTTATGGAGCTTACATTTATTTGCAGAGTTTACATGTATAAATAAAGTAAATTATAAAGTTTTTTAGAAGGTAATACATTTTATGGAAGAAAAATTAAGCAGTAAAGGGGGTGGGGGTTTATAATTTTAAATAGGGTAGTGTATTAGTTTTCTACTGCTGCCGTAAATTACCACAAACCTAGTGTCTTAAACAATACGAATTTATTATTCTACTGTTTTGGAGGCAGAAACCTAAAGTGGTTTTCACTAAGCTAAAATCAAGGCATTGGCAGGGCTATGTCCTTTCTGGAGGCTGTAGGGGAGAATTTGCTTTCTTTCCTTTTTCATCTTCCAGAGGCTGCCCAGATTTCTTGGCTTGTGGTCCCCTTCCTCCATCTTCAAAGCCAGCAACTTTGCATCTCTCTGACCATTCTTCTATAGTCACATCTTTCTCTGTCTTTTAAGGACCCTGTGAATTCATTGGGCCCTTCTGGATAATTTAGGATAAGATCCCTATTTTAAGGTCAGCTGACTAGCCACTTTAATTCCATCTGCAATCTTAATTACCTTTTGCCATATGATGTGGCGTATTCATAGGTTCTGGGGATTAGGATTTGGATATCTTTGGGTGGCCATTATTCTTCCTACCACAGGTAGTTGGAGGAAAAACATTTGCTCAAAAACCTGAATTAAGTGAAGGAGGTAGGGGAAAGTGTTCCAGACAGAAGGAATAGCAAATACAAAGGTCCTGAGGTGGGAGTGTGTTTGAGATGTTCAAAGACTGAAGGGTCCACTGTGGATTGAGTGAGGGGGAGAGTAGTAGAAAATAGTGTCAAAGAAATGATGGGGGCAGATTTTACAGGGTCTTGTGGGCCATTGTGACAACTAGTCTTTACCCAGAAAAGATAGAAAACAATTAGGATAAGACTGCTGCAGTGTTGAGAATAGATTTTGGAGGTAGGGAGACGGGCAAGGGGAGGAATCAGGGAGACCAAATAGGAGTCCATTGCATTAATCCTGGTGAGAAATGGTGGTGACTTAGAAAAGAAGTCAGGAAAGGAGGAACAGAGGAATGACAACAAAAACATTGAAAATATGAAACAAACAATAAAATTGAGCAAGTCAGCAGTCACATAAAATGTAAATGGACTAAATACCCCATTTAAAAGGCAGACATTGTCAGAATGGGTTACAAAAGCAAGATCCAAATGCAAGTAACCTCCAATTCTAGATTTCTTCCATCTGTGAGCCCTCCCTGGCAGTGTCCAGATTTCAATTAACAGTCTGACGATCAAGGCAATTTAGGTTTTCTCTGCCATGATCCTCAAAAGTCTTCCAGTCTTCACCTACTGCCACTTCCCTATTTTTAGGTATTTTTACAGCAGGACCCCATTTGGGATACCCATATCTTTATTAGTGTCTATTCCTGTTATAACAAATTACCACAAACTTAGTGCCTTAAAACAATACAAATTTATTATCTCATGGTTTTGATAATTCTGAAGTCTGGGCACAGTTTAGCTCTGCTGGTTCTTTGCTTAGAGCTCTGGTGTTGATAGGAATTTCTTTCTTTCTGGAGGCTCTGGAGATGAATCCTTTCCAAGCTCATTCAGGTTGTTGGCAGAATACACTTCCATGTGGTCTTAGGACCAAGGTCCCTGTTTCTCTGTTGGCTGGAGGTCATTCTAAGCTTCTAGAAGCCAACCTCATTCCTTGACTTGCAGCTGCCTCTCTTCCATCTTCAAAGGCAGCAATGGCAGATTGAGGCCTTCTCAGGCTTCATATCTCTCTGAAATCCCTCTTCCATCATACCTCTCTGACTTGACTCTACTGCTGACTCCTGCTGGTAAGGGTGCAAATGATTACACTGGGATTATTGGGATAATTCAGGATAATCTCCCTATTTTAAGGTCTGCTCATTAGTAACTTTAATTCCATTGCAAAATCCCTTCATGGTAGTACCTACATTAGTGTTTCATTGAATTACCATGGGACATAAATCTTGGAGGCACATCTTTAGAAGTCTATCTACCATGTATATCATGGTCAAAAAATCTAGGATGTCGCTTTAGTCTTTCAACTGCATACTGGGTGTAGAGTGTTCTAGTGGTATTAGTTCAGCTCTGAACAACCTTAAACTGATCAGACTCCTATAACAAACAAATGGGTAGGCAGTGCTTTGGCTTTGTTAGGCACACAGTAATGAATTGCTTGTCAGTTGTATAATTGAGTCAAGGAATTGATCCACAGACATTGAAAATACAAAAAACACATGTTAAATGATATGTTTTAAAAGATCTTTGAGTCGACTGAAAAGTATACATTCTAATTTTTATTGTAAAGTAGAAGAGCACAGGATTGAAGTTAATTAAATATCCTTGTGTTAATTTTTATTTTTTTTTTCAATATAGTAACTTCTATGAGGTTCTTATAATTGTAGAAATCACATATGAAAATACAAGAACTGTGGCAGGAAAAATATACATAGCATAAACTGGCCACTGGGAACCACTGCTGCTTCTACTTTGAGTTTAAGACATGTTTACATGTGGGAAGTCTTTTTTTTTTTTATTTTTCTTTTACCGAGAGGTCCCGGGGATCGAACCCAGGTCCCTCCATATGGGAGACGGACACCCAACCATTTGAGCCACATCCATCCCCCTGTGGGAAGTCTTAATGGCATAAATGAAAAAATATTTTTTTAAAAGTTGTGGATGTGGGGACCTATATATGGTTAGTAATAAGCAAGACATGGAAAAGGGGGTTGTTTTCAGAAAATTGAGGGGGAGAAAAATCTATAATTCTCATTTTTAATTTTTTTTTATTCCTATATTTACTGTTAAATAAATGAAAATTTCTTGTATAATTTGTAAATTTTAACGTTCCCAGTTTAGCAAGTTGTTCTCGCGTTTAATTCTGTAACTGCAGTTGTGATCTTTTTAGATACTTTTTTTCTGGTGCAGGAAAAACCTGATCATATGACAGAGTGAGAAATCTGGATTAAGCAATTTCAGAAACTCTTTTTAACCATGGTATATTATTGCCCCTGGTAAAGAATATTGAATATGTTTGTCCTATCTTTCCCCATCTCTGCCCCTCAATTTTCTTCTATTTATGCTTCTGTTTTTCTTCCTCCTTTTTATTTTTTAATTTTTTTCTTGTGTTCATTCACTTATCTAACAGGTTTCTTTCTACATTAGATCACTTATCTAATGAAAGCGAATTCTTATTTCTTAATAGATAAATTGTGAACTTTAGACTATAGCACTTTTTAGCTGTTTTTGTTGACGCTAGGAGCTCAGAGTTCTGATATTGTTCCCTGAAGGGGGAAAAAGGGTTAATTTGTCCATGGGCAAACCTTTCCTCGATACTTCTTTTTTCTGATCTGGCTTAGTTGCTCCTTATATGTGCTTCTATAAAGCTGTCTGCTTGACTCTTATCTTACCTTTCTTCATTATTGGATTATGAACTCTTTCAGGATAAATATTGTTTCCATATCTTTGGTGTTCTCTTGACCAGGAGCTGGTAAACACCTTGGGGACTTCAGTAAATGTTCATTGACTGAATAGATTGGGGAATATAAGTAGTAGTGGGTTGAATGGTGGCCCCCCAAAAGATATGTCTACATCCTAATTCCCAGAACCTGTGAATAATAACTTATATGGCAAAAATAAGATTGATATAAAGGTCTTGAGAGGAGGATCTTATCCTGGATTGTCTGGGTGGGCCCTAAACTCAATGGCAAGTGTCCTTATAAGAGTGAAGCAGAGGAAGATTTGATACAGACTGAAGAAAAGGAGAGATACAGAGAAGGTGATGTGAACAATGGGGGCAGAGATTAGAATGATGCAGCCAAAAGGCAAGGAGTGCCAAGGTAACCACCAGAAGTTGGAAAAGGCAAGGAGTGAATTCTGCCCTAGAGCCTCCAGAGGGAGAGCAGCCTTGCCAATACCTTGATTTCAGAATTCTGGCCTCCTGAGTTTTGAAAGAATGAATTTCTATTGTTTTATACCACCAAGTTTATGGTAATTTGGTATAGCAGCTACAGGAAACTAATACCTAAGTGGGCAGGCAGTGACATCCTGACACTGATACTGTCAAACAAGAAGACTGGAATATTTGTGTCCAACTTGGGAAGGCATGAGATTTCTTTAACAGTACTAAGTAAACGCTAACTATTCTAGACTATTCTAGAATTGCTACTATAACAAATTACCACAAATTCATGGCTTAAAACAACACAAATTTAACTAGCAGTTCTAGAGGTTAGAAGTCTGAAAAAGGTCTCACTGAGCTAAAATCAAATCATGGCATCAACAGGGTTGTGTTCCTTTCTGGGAGTTCTAGGGGAGAATTTATTTTCTTGCCTTTTCCATTTTACAGAGGCTGTCCACATTCCTTGCTCGGCTTGTGGTCTCCTTCCATGTTCAAAGCCAGTAATGGCCAGTTGAGTCTCACATTGCATTACTCTTCTGCCTCTCTTCTCCATTTAAGAAACCTTGTAATTACCTTGGGTTTACTGGGATAATCCAGGATAATCTCTTTATTTTAAGGTCAGCTAATTTGCAACCATAATTCCCCTTTGTCATGTAATGTTATATATTCACAGGTTCTGTGGATTAGGATATTGGTGTCTTTGGCAGGGAGGGGCAGCATTTTTCTGCCTGTCACATAGACTTTTTTTCTAATTGGTCACCAAAAATTAATTTCACACCAGACTAGCTATGGTACCATTGAGTGGTTTCCAGTTTATGATGAGGTAAAGTTACTTTGAAAAAGAATCATATTAATGCTACTTTTTATATTCTAGCCAAAATAATAAATGCAGATTGTTAAAAACAAAATCAAATAGTACTTAAATACTTATAGTAAAATGCAGCAGTCTCTAGCCTTATTCCTCCATTAACTCCTACTCCTGATCCCTTGAACTAACCATTCCAGATCTTAGAGCTATTGCTTTTGGAATTTATCTCTGTATTTCCAAATGATATGCTGTAATAGTTTCCTGTTGCCCTTGTAACAATTTACCACAAATTTAGTGGCTTAAAACGACACAGATTTATTCTCTTACAGTTCTGCAGGTCAGAAGTCTGAAATCGGTTTCACTGAGTTTAAAGTCAGGGTGTCCACAGGGCTGGTATCTTCTAAAGGTTCTGAGGGGTGAATCTGCTTCCTTTCCTTTTATAACTTCTAGAGGCTGCTTTTCTCCTTTGGTTTGTGGCCCCTTCTATCTTCAAAGCACATTACTCCAATCTCTGCTTCCATCATCATGTTGCCTTCTCTCTGTAGTAAAATCTCCCTCTGCCTCTCTCTTATAAGGACATTTAAGGCCCACCTGCATAATCCAGGATAATCTTCCTATCTCAAGATACTTAACTTTGTCATGTCTGCAAAATTCCTTTTGCCCTATAAGGTAACTTTCACAGGTTTGGGCAATTAGGGCATGGGCATCTTGGGGAGGGAGGCATTATTCAGCCTACAAGAAATGATTATATTGCTAATTCTTGATTTTCAATTTTTAATTTTGTGGTACTTCTCATGGTAACTGGAGATTCTCTCTCCACACCTTATCTGAATATAATTATATCAGTGATTTTCCTATGGTTAATAATTGTCTCATTTTTTTCTAATTTGCTTAGTTTTCTATGTAACTTTTCCTCTCATTTTTGTAAACAAGAGTTAGTTTACAAAATATACATGATATACATAACTATTTTTTTTTTTTTTTAATTACATTTCCTCATTTTGGCAAAGAACATATTTAAGTAGCTTTCTAAGAAAGGTTGCTTGGGAATTGAAATATAAGACCTCATTTCTGAAAGTGTTTTTTTTCTTTCTTCATACTTGATTGGTAGCTTGGCTAGGTATAATATTTTAGGTTGGAATTCATTCTTCCTTGGAATTTTGGAGGCATTGTTACATTGTCTCCTAGCTTCCATTGTTCTGTGGAAGTCATCTATGATGATATTTTTTGAGTCTTTTTATTACAGTGACCTGTTTTGGAAAAATTGAAGATCTATTGTCAGTATTCTTAATTGTACAAATATGCCTTGGTGTAAGACTTTTTCATTTGTTTTGCTGAGGAATTGATGGACCCTTTCCATGAAGATACTTAATTTCCTTCAGTTCTGAGAAACCTCCCTGCGTTATTTATTTGATAAATGCTTCCTTCTGTTTTTTCTATTCCCTCTTTCCACAATTCCTATTATTTGGGTGTCAGAGTCACTATAGAGATCTCTGATTTTTTCTTCCTTACTGTATTCCATATCTGTATTCTACTTTCAGAGAGATTTCCTCAATCTCAATTTCCAACTCTTGTATATTTTTATTTTATTTTATATATTTCTTAATAACTTTATTTCAAATTTAAAAAAATAACAAAAATCCATCTCAACAAGTTATGGAAACATTATTCCTAAAATGTTCTTTCAGGGCACTTTTATCTCATCTAATTCCAACTACTAACTGAGTTGTTCCTCTAGTATTCAGGAAGATGCACAGGTGAACACAGATTAACTAAATGACATAGTCAAGGTCTCCTTATTAATGAAAAAGATGAAGAGAAAAATGCTTAATCATATTCATAGCTTACAAAACTTGTATAGTTTTAATTTATGATGATTTATGATTATTTGTTCATTTTAATTTCCAAGAGCCTCACTCCCTCCCCCCCACCCCCCAAATGAAAAACAGCATCCTGTTCTTATTTCCTGGGTAAAACACCTTATCACTGAGGTTAATAGTGATCATTTTTTTCCCTGCTCATATTGTCTGTTTTCTCCTGGTTCCTCTTATTTTTTCTCTACGCCCCTTTCTGTCTTTCTTGTTGGATGCATATTTATCTACTTATTTATTTATTTATTTATTTTTTAAAAGATTTATTTATTTATCCCCCCCTTGCTGCTTGTGTTTTACTGTGTCCATTCGCTGTGTGTTTCTTCCGTGTCTGCTTATCTCCCCCTTGCTGTGAGGTCCTGCTGCATCAGCCCACTGCGCCGCGCTGGCCGGCCTGCTCTCACAAGGAGGCCCCGGGAAGTGAACCCGGGGCCTCTCATATGGTAAATGGGAGCTCTATCCATTGAGCCACACCCGCTTCCCTGGATGCATATTTATTGAATGGAAAATTAAAAATATTACTTGGATCTGTGTGCATGTGTAGGTGTATTTGTAGGTTCAACATTGGAGGAAAGGGGGATTGGTGGAGAGAGGATAGGTCACTTCTTCTTGGTCTTTACTGTAAGAGAATTGGACAGAGAGTTGGCTTTTGTTAGGAAGCCTTGAATTTTAGCCTATATAGGGTTTTTTTTCTTTTAAGTTTCCCAAAGAAAAATCCTTAATATTTGACCTTAATGTCTGAACAGGTGTTTTAAGGATAGAAGGAGAAGTCTCCTTTTCATTTCTATTTATTTATTTATTTATTTAAGGTTTTTTAAAATTTTATTCATTTATTCCTCACCCCACCCTCCGCTGCTTGGGCTTGGCTCGCTGTCTGCTTTCTGTGTCCATTCGCTGTGTGTCTTCTGTGTCTGCTTGTCTTCTCTTCTCTTCTTCTCTTTGGGAGGCACTGGGAACTGATCCCGGGACCTTCTGATGTGGGGGAGAGGCACTCAGTTGCTTGAGCCACCCCAGCTCCCTGGTTTGTTGTGTCTCTCACTGTTTCTCTTCTGTGTCTCTTTTTTGTTACATCATCTTTTTGCGCCAGCTCTCCGTGTGGGCCACCTCACTTTCACCAGGAGGCCCCGTGAACTGAACCCGGGATCCTCCATATGGTTAGACGGGAGCCCAAATGCTTGAGCCACATCCGCTTCCCAAGTCTCCTTTTTAAAATGCGTTATCAGTCCCTTCAGTTATGCTCTCTACTGTGACTGGACTTACTGAGTCTTGAGCCTTTCAGGTTCATTTTCTTCAGAGACTAAATATTTGGTGTCTTAGGGGCAGGGTGGGAGACTGATAGTCATTTAGTTGCTTAGGATGTGGAGGGACCTGGAATCTAATTCCTTTTTATAATTCCTTGTTATAACTGTATGTGTGGCTAGTTTTTCTTGATTTCAGCCTAGCATCTGTCATACCTTTGCTAGTACCTGTGGTCTCCCAATAATTGTAGAGCGATTATCATTAAGTGTCTGGAGGAATTAGAGATGAACACAAGTGTTCAGGTCATCATGTTTGATTGGGTGTTACTGTATCCACTGTTCAATGTGTCTTTGGGCTACTTTGTTTCATGGTAAGAAGATAACAGCACTGCCAGAAACCTTTCTTCCCTGCCAAGTTTCATTTTCAAATATCTCTTTCAAATTTACTACTCCTTCTAGCTCTTGTATTTTCATTTGGTCATTGGTCTATTTTGAAATAATTGAATCTGTTCTTTATTGAAGACATTTTCATAAAGGGTAATGAGGTCTTTTGCCTTCTACTTTAACCCAGTCTTATAAAGAGTTTTGAATAGTAATTTATCAAGGAGACACATTAAAGTTCAGTTTGATGTGGTTTGATAGGCACACTTTATTTTCATCTTATAAAGCATATCATGTGGGTATCAAAAGTCTGATTGAAAGGAAGTAAAATCAGTGGAACAATTAAACATTAAAGATAGGGACAATTATGCTGAAGTTATGTAAATAGTATTAGATGATCTGTGAGTAATTATATTTTTTTAGAGTAGTTGACAGGGCAAAATTAGGTTACTTATTCATTTGAGGTTTAATTTTCATTTATTTTTATTTTTAAAGCTCATAATGGTTGTCCCAGTTAGAACTTTCATTTGATTTCTTACTTGATGTAATATACACATGATGTAGAAAGCAATACACATATTGCTTTCTTAATGGTAATACAAAATGTGAAACTTTTGAAGTGACTTTATATTTTATAATAAAATACCTTTTACTATCTTTTTTTTTTAAAGATTTATTTTTATTTATTTATTTATCCCCCCCTTGCTGCTTGTGCTCACTGTGTTCATTTGCTGTGTGTTTTTTTCCCCTGTGTCTGCTTGTCTTCCTTTGTTGTGTCATCTTGCTGGCGCCGTGTGGGCCGTCAGCTCACCGTGCCACACGGGCTGGCTTGCCCAGAAATCGAACCTGGGGCCTCCCATATGGTAAACAGGAGCCCAACCTATTGAGCCACAGCCGCTTCCCCCTTTTACTATCTTTTATGTGTTAAAGTCATGACTTTGTAGTAAGAATTATTAACACTTTGCATTAGTGTGGTACTTTTGTTAAAATTGATGAAACAGTATTAATATAATACTGTTAAATGTAGTCCATAGTTTATATTATGGTTCAGTCACTGTGTTGTACAATTCTGTGGTTTTTAAAAATTATTTTTGTAACATATTTGTATTAGTGTTCTCTAGGGAAACAGAACTGACAGGAGGGAACTGTAAATAGTAGGAGCTTTTATAAAATTGTCTCATGTGACTATGGGGATGCACCAGTCCACATTCTGCAGGGCAGGCTGCAAACCAGGGTCTTGGATGAAGGTCCTCATTCCCAGGAGATGCTGGCTGTCTAAAGTAGAGATTGGAATTCTCTCTCTGAATGCTGAAATCACTTTCCCTTTTAAGACCTTCAACTGATTGGATGAGACCTCACTCATTGCTGACGGCAGTCTCCTTGATTGATTTTAGATGTAACCAGCCATCTGTGCAATCAACTCACTGATGATTAAAGTCCATGAAGTGCCCTTGTATTACAGTTAGCCCAGGGCTTGCTTGACAAAACAGCTGGGCACCATTACCTGGCTGAGTTGACACATTAGCCTAACCATATTCCTAAAATTTCCTCTTATAACTATATTCAAACATATGATTCTTTGGTGTTGATCACATTCACAGTGTTGTGCTGCCTTCACCACCACTATCCTTTACCAGAATTTTTCCATCTCCCCAAACAGAAACTATATCAAAAAAGCATCAACTCCCTGTTCCCCATCCTCAGCCTAGCCTCTGGTAACTTGTATTCTAGTTTCTGGCTTCATGAATTTGTATACCTAATTATTTCATATCTGAGATATGGTATTTGTCCTTTTGTGTATGGCTTATTTCACTCAATACGATGTCTTCAGGTTCATCCATATTGTGTCATATGTCCAAACTTCTTTCTTTTTACAGCTAAATATTCCATTATATGTGTATACCACAATTTGCTTATTCGTACATCCGTCAGTGGGCACGTAGGTTGCTTCCCTCTTTTGGCAATTGTGAATAATGCCACAAATATCTATTCAAGTCCCTGCTTTCAATACTTTTGGTTGTATACCTAGAAGTGGGGTTGCTGGTTCATGTGGTAATACTATACTTAACTTTCTGAGGACTTGCCAAACTGTCTTCCACTATTTACATTTTATATTGCCACCAGCAATGAATGAATGTTCCTATTTCTTCACATTCTCTCTAACACTTGTAAATTTCTGGTTTTCAATAGTAGCTGTTCTAGTGGGTGTGAAATGGTTTCTCATTGTGGCTTTGATTTGCCTTCCTGTAATGACTAATGATGTTGAGGATCTTTTCATATATTTATTGGCCATGTGTATATCTTTTTTGGAGAAATGTCTGTTCAAGTCTTTTGCCCATTTTAATTTTTATTAGAGAAGTTGTAAGTTGAAAGAAAAATCATGCATAAATACAGAGTTCTCTTATACCACCCTATTATAAACACCTTGCATTAGTGTGGTAGATTTGTTACAATTGGTGAAAGAACATTTTTATAATTGTACTGTTAACTCTCGTCTTTGGTTTACAGTAAGGTTCATTGTTTGTGTTTTTGTCTAGTAATATATTATTTTAGTTTGCTAGGCTGCTGAAAGCAGATGCCATAAAATGGGGTGGCTTTTAACAATGGGAATTTATTAGCTTTCAGTTTTGAGGATGAGAAAAATGTCTAAATCAAGGCATCATCAAGGCACTGCTTTCTTCTCAATGGCTGCCGGCGATCTTTGGGTCCTCTGTCACATGGTGGTGTC
Source organism: Cabassous unicinctus (assembly GCA_029593785.1). Taxonomy (NCBI): domain Eukaryota; kingdom Metazoa; phylum Chordata; class Mammalia; order Cingulata; family Chlamyphoridae; genus Cabassous; species Cabassous unicinctus. The sequence continues at coordinate 32,955 of JAQZBX010013599.1, forward strand.
TGTTGGTCTCTCCCTTCTCTTCTGAGTTTTATTCCTTCCAGCTTCTTGCTTCTTGACTTTCTCTTTTCCTCTGTCTTCATCCCTTTTATAAAGGAATCCATTAAGAGGATTAAGACCCCCTCTGGGCCATACCTTAACTGAAGTAACCTCATTAAAAGGTCTTATAATAGGTTTACACCCACAGGAATGGATTAAGTTTAAGAACATGATTTTCTGGGGTACATACAGTTCCAGGGAGCAGATGTAGCTCAAGTGATTGAGTGCCTCTTCCCGTGTATGAGGTCCTGGGTTTGATCCTTGGTACTTCCTAAAAACAAAACAAAACAAACATACAGTTCCAAACGACCACACATCTATATAACCTAAAATATCCTCTTTTCATCACATTCAAATATATACTTCAGGGCTGTTAATTACATTCACTATATTTTACTACTATTGCCATGATCCATTACCAAAACTTATCCATCACCCCAAATAGAAAATGTACAATTTAAGCATTAACTCCCCATTTCCTACCCCCACCCTGGCTCCTAGTAACCTATGTTCTATTTTGTGACTGCCTGAATTTGCTTATTCTAATTATTTCGTATCAGTGAGATCATACAATATTTGTCCTTTTGTGTCTGGCTTATCACTCAACATGATGTTGTCAAGGTACATCCATGTTGTTGCATGTATCAAAACTTCATTCCTTTTTTTATGGCTGAATAATGTTTCATTGAATATATATTCCACATTTTACTCATCCATTCATCTGTTGATTGACCACATGGATTGTTTCCAACTTTTGGTGATTGTGAATAATGCTGCTATGAACATACAGTGTGCAAATTCTTTTGGGCTATATACCTAGAAGTGGGATTGCTGGTTCATGTGGTTATTTTATACTAAACTTCCTGAGCAACTGATGAACTGTCTTCCACAGAGTCTTTTCCATTTACATGGCAGGATCAAAAATGACTCCTTTTTTATCAGACCTAGCAAGAGGGTGGAGACTCAACCTGAGTTATGCCTCACTGAGGTAGTCCAGTTGAAAAAGGTCTTAAGCCCAGAGGGGTAGACCAGCCCACAAACATAATCTCTCTCTCTTTTGGGATTCATAAAATAATCTCAAACTGCCACAGTCATGAACGTGTGGGTTGATTTCTGAATCCTCAGTTTGATTCCATTGGTCTGACAGTTCTTGTGCCATTAAGTTTTAAGATTGGAAAATGTGAGTCTTCTAACTGCGTCCTTTTCCAAAATGACTTTGGCTATTTAAGGCTCCTTACCCTTTCATGTAAATTAAAAAACTTTTTTTTTTTTTTTTAAATTAGAGAAATTGTAGGTTTACAGAAAAATTCATGTAAAAAATGCAGCTTTCCTGTATACCGTCCCCTCTCCCCCATTGTTAATACTTTGCATTAGTGTGGTACTTTTCTCACAATTGATGAAAGAATTTTATAATTGTACTATTGACCATAGTCTGTAGTTTACATTAGGGTATATTTTCTCCCCATATACCATCCTATTATTACTACCTTGCATTAGTGTACATTTGTTGTGTCATAAAATAACTTTTTTTTTTCAATGAGGTACCAGGGATTGAACTCAGGACCTTGTACGTGGAAAGCAGGCACTCAACCACTGAGCTATATCCACTCCCCAGTGAGAATTGGTTTTTTCATTTGTTTTTTATTAGGAGGTACCAGGGATCAAGCCTGGGACCTTGTACATGGGAAGCAGGTGCTCAATTACTTGAGCTACATCTGCTCCCCAAAGAACATTTTTATACTTGTATCATTAACTATAGTCCATCGTTTACAATAGGGTTCACTATGTTGTACAGTCCTATGCTGTATCTTTTAATCTTTATTCTAGTAACATATATATGACCTAAAATTTCCCCTTTTAACCATATTCACATATATAATTCAGTCCAGTCAGTTACATTCACGATGTTATGCTACCATTACCACCATCCATTACCAAAATTTAGAATCAACGCAAATAGAAATTTTGTACAATTAAGCATTAACTCCCCATTCCCTATGCCAACCCAGCCCCTGGTAATCTATATTCTAGATTCTAACTATGAGATTGCCTATTCTAATTACTTCATGGCAGTGAGATCATACTTTGCTTTATTGTGATATTCACTTTATTGCAGTGGTCTGGACCTGAATCTATAATATATCGAGGTATGCGTGTAATTCTCATTTTTAAATTTGTGTCCAATGAAAGCCTAAGGAACTCCAAACTTATATGGCATACTTAAGAGTTAAATGATTTTTGAAATCTTTATATAACGATCTTTTCTTTTCAGTGAGATTCACATTTGTTATATGTGATTTGTACTTGATTGATATCTTTAATTTTTGACCTGTTGTGGATGTAGTTTTGGTATGGTACTGTTCAGAAGCAAGAGATGGTCTTCATTCCTAAAAATCTTTTAGACTTGACTTTATGAATATATTTAGGCTGTTGACACAGAAGAATAATTGTACCAACTGCATCATTTATATTAAACTTAATTATTGTTAAAACAGTTAACTTTCTGGAGTTCTGGTCTATCTGCTGTCCCATTTGGTTCTTGGGGTGACAGGTAAGTTTGTGTTACAGGTTCATTTATGGATATAATAACTAAGGAAACTAACATTTATTGGACACATTAAACATGCTCTCTCAATTCATCCTCAACAGTACAAGATAGGTATTTTATATACATTTGTGTCTTACTTTCCTCATATGTAAAATGAAGATGGTAGTTTTTATCTCATAAAATTGCTTTTAGTATTAAATAATAGTACATGCAAAGCACCTGGAATAGGACTTTGTATATAGTATATATTTTGTATATAGTATAAGTACAATACATGCTGTCATTGTCATTAATGTTACTGAAGTTATTATTATAATATTTGGAAGTGAGACTCAATAACTTGCCCTAGTTCTGACAATAAGTAATAGATTGCAGTGTGAACTGACTAAAAAACCTACCCTCTTCCCACTACTTGATCTCTACTGAAGTAAGTAAGTGACTTAGGGATAGCAACACTTGCCTTCTGCCATCCAATTTTGAGCTCCTAAAACAGTTACATGTTTTCCAAAAATCAAGATGTTGTGCTATCTTCTTTCCCTTATGCATTGAAGCTATTCTTATTATTTTTGTAGTTCAGTAGCATTTGGAATATGAGGGATTAGCATTAATTAATAATCTCTTAAAATAATTTGGGATGGGCTCTTTGGGCTAGTTTTTTTGTGATTTAGTTGAACTTTTGAGAATTATATGAAGATCTAGAGTAACTTGACTCTCCAGCCCTTCTTTGTGAAGGGTTAACAGTGTGTCCTTGTGTCTGGTCATTGCATATAGCTTGTTTGTTAAGAAGACTTCTTTGTATGGCTCCGGGAAAATCATTCTACATTAATGAATAGGAAATTAAAACTCAGTCTAACCCTTTCTGCATCTCAGCTTTGAATTTGTATAATGGCTTTATAATTTATTTCCTAATAGGCTTTGTCCCTGTAAATTCTACCTGTGAGACATATTTGTAAAGCATGTAGGAGGTGCTTGACACAAGATCAGCATTTACCAAAATGTGTGTTTTATAGGGTAAAATGTGGTCAAGTAAGTATAGGAGATTTTAGGTTAAATGAAGTTAAAAAGCTTTCTTAGAAACTTCTAGGGTTTTTAATATGCTCTAATGTGCATCGTTTAAGTCCCCTCATACACACACACACACACACACACACACACACACATACACACACACATACATAATCCCTATCTGCCTTCTTTGCTTTATTTTTTCTATAGCATTTTCTGATTTCTAACATACTAAATATTTACTTATTTGTCTCTCTTCCACTGGAATTTAAGCTCCCATGAGCGAAAGATTCTTGTCAAACTTGTTCACTACTGTCTCCTCAATACTTAGAATGATGCTTGGTGCATATTTAAGTGCTGAAAAAATGTTTCTTGAATGAGTGAATCCTTATTACTACTACAGATATGAAAGAATAAAAAGTCTGTATGCTTTATTCCATAAAATGAATATGTGGCATGTTGAACACAAATACAGCATGGCGCTTTGGACACAGAAAGCACTCAATCTGTAGCTGTTATCAAATGATAAGAAAAAAAGAACAGGAACAGATATTTTAGACTGAATGATCTGAATGAAAGAAAACTACATCCACACACATCTTAGGGACAAGAATAGATATTGTTTAGGGAGCATACTGGAAAAATGAGGCTGGAACCATATTCTTGAGGCTAAGGCTATTTGTATTTGTTCTGTGGGATATGAGTAGTTATTGAATGTTTTTAGGGCAATGAATGGTGCCACGAAGAAAGTGGTAGGTTTGGGAGATGAATCCAACAGAAGAAATTCATGAGGTTGACTGGAGATTGTTCTGACATTAGTCTTCACCAGAAAGTAAAGCTTTTTATCAAATTTATATAATCATTTTTGAAAATCATAAACTATGCCTACTTATTGACTTCCTCTCAAATTGTGTGGTAGTTTGAAATTATCCTTGATCATAGTTGTGTATTTTGAACTATTTATGTAATTACCAACTTATTATATACTTTTTCATTTAAAACTGAGAACTTTGACTTTAAAAAGACCAAAATGTTTATAATGACAACTAACTTACTAAATATACTAATATAGGACAAAGTATATTTAGTCCAGCAAATATTGGCCAACCTCGAAAGACTACATTATCTCCTGCCCAGCTGGATCCTTTTTATACTCAAGGAGATTCTCTGACTTCAGAAGATCACCTCGATGACACTTGGGTGACTGTGTTTGGGTAAGGTTTCTACATTATTTACCTTTTTAACCCCACCCCCCAATATTTTGTAATGAATATTACAATCAAACATATAGAAGTGTTGAAAGAATTGCACAGCAAACACCCATATACCCACCACTTAGACTCTGCACTTAACAGTTTGGTACATTTGCTTTATCTATCCATCTGTCTAGCCATCAATTCATCTTTATGTATATGTGTGTGTGTTTTAGAGTAAATTGTAGACAGACGTCAATACATGTCACTCTTAACACTTCAGCATTAACTAGGGTTCAATGTTTGTTTATAGCTTTTTCATAATTTGTCTGTTTAACTCTTCCCAACTTACTTTCTCTTCAGCATATTTGCTAGATGTTTGAGCAAGCTGGGTTGTCCTGTTAGACTTACGGAGTTCCTTTCCCTTTTTCTTGTGGCTATTTCTCTGCTTTTACTGGACTTATCCAGTTTTGAACTAATAAATTGAACTTCATTTTTACATACTGTAACACTGGGTTGGTATTTTGTAGTCACAGAAAATTGAATATTAATAAAAGAATATTAATACAGAGTGGTTGGCAGTCTTAGATATATTTTGAACCTAAAGGTCTAAAAAATACCTTAAAGCACCTTAATATCAGATGAGGAGACTGAAAATCCGAATAGACCAATTAAGTGATTTCTTCGGAGGTTCACATTGGGTTATTAGGAAAGCTTCAGCAAAAACCAGGTCTTTTGACTTTGAAGCTGATGTTGTTTATACTATACTACATAAGGTTTGTTTATGGAAGTGTAATTTGCCATATGATATGGGGCCTTACTGTATGTATTTTGGGGATTAAAAAAAAATACAAAAATATCACAGCTCCTTGAAGGAAGAACAGTGCACTATGCAAGTTTAATGGATTTTATGTATTAAATATATTTAAAATTTTAAAATTGAAAAGGTCTCCCATTCACTTTTGCCCCCAACTACAATTTTTCTCCTTTCTAAGGCTAATGGCTGTGTTTTTGTGTGTGTGTGTGTGTATAGTTTTTCAGAAAGATTGTATGTGTTACTGATTCTGTTTAAGTAAAATGCAGGGTCATTGGTATTCCCTTTTGCTTCAGAAAGCCCACACTCAGTCCTATATCCATAGTATTTGGGCTGACTTCTTGTCTTTTTCTTTCCTTATTAATTTTTAATTTTTATATTCTCATGAAATGGCTGTATGTTTGAACTTGAATATCCACTCCCAAATCTGTTTTTCAGGCTTGATAGTAATGGTGTCGTGTAATTAGATAAATTACTTAAAGTACTTCTATTAGTCTTTTTCTTCATTTTAAAGTCATACTACTTTGCCAGTTGTTTATATTCTGGGGCTTCAGTGTTTCAATAACCCTTTATGAAAGTTTAATTGCAGTAACTGAAGTAGTCTTCTCTAAAGGATAAAATATTTTATTCTGATCATTTATAAGAAAATACTTCCAAAATGCTTTATATAGGTTCTATATCTATTTCCTGCCAACTCATTTATCTTGAAATATTATTCATTGTTTTGAAGTGTTTCTTTTGTAGGGTATTGGAATATTAGTTTCTACTCATAGTGTTCCTAGAGCCCTAGAATTATCATGATTATTATTTTTTGAGGTACTGAGGGCAGGGGGATTGAACCTGGGACCTCATATGTGGGAAGCTGGCACTCAACCACTGAGACACATCAGCTCCCCGAGTTGTTTTTTTCATTTGTTTTGCTTGTTGTTGGTTTTTTTATTTTTTATTTTTTTATTTTTATTTTTTAAGGAGGCACTTGGAACCAACCCTGGGACCTCCCATGTGGGAAGCAGATGCTCAACTGCTTGAGCCGCATCCACTCCCCTAGAATTATTATTATTATTATTATTATT
>JAQZBX010013600.1:0-39619 GCA_029593785.1 Cabassous unicinctus
GCAACCCAGGTGTCCATCAACAGATGAATGGATAAACAAACTGTGGTCTATTCACACGATGGAATATTATGCAGCTGTAAGAAGAAATGAAGTCGTAAAGCATATGGCAACATGGATGAATCTGGAGGACATTATGCTGAGTGAAGCAAGCCAGACACAAAAGGACAAATAGTGTATGAATGCATTACTATGAACTAAACATATTGTGTAACATATTGTCTGATCCACAAAAAAATTTACTTTTTAGTTTTTAATTTTTTATATTTTCGATTATTAAATGTACAATTAAAGTTAAGAGAAAAAAAATAGTACAATTATAAAAAAAAAAAAAAAAGAACTGGTCAGTACCATATAACATACCTGTATATTCCATCTGAAGAGAAGTAATTAACTACAGTGAACACATAATAAACTATATCAAGGAGATAAATTTTCTCTTTAGATATCAAGCACAATTTTAAGACAGTGAATTTTCTGTTTCTGTGTAAAGTGGAATGTTTTTGCATATGGCTACTTGAGGTCATAACCAAAAATGTCCCTTGTTCAAGGTCTATCTTTATAAAGAAAGCATTATCATGTAATTTGATTTCATATAGAGACTTTCCTCCCTGGATTGAACAATAACCAGGATAAGCATTTCTTATCTTCTTGATTTAGATTTTTCATGACACCTCATTAAATGTACATTCTGCTTCAGAATACTGTTAACTAATGAGTCTTGGCAACAAGTATCAATATATGAGGGAGTCTGGGCACCAAAACAAAGAAGATTGATTTCATATAGCTCTGAGATCTGGACTCTAAGCTGTGGAATTAACCTATAATGCCAGTTTGAGAGGCTTTGTATAAGAATGGATTTTAGGCATTAAATCCATATATTGACCTCCAAACTCTGATGATAAAATTTTGGAAAACTACTTAAAGCCCATAAACTTTACTGGAAAACCTCTCTAACTGCAAATCCTATTGATAATGAGGCAGGATTTTCCTGGTTTGTGACTTAAAATATCAACATGTCACTTGCCTTTTGACAAGTTTAGTAATACTATTCCATGTTTTAGTTTTGCATTGCTATATAGACAGAAGGGAAGATTATGGATTGAAAATAAAAGAGAATGGAGGAAGGAGGAATAGTGATGGAAGTAAGATAATAGAGGGAAGAAATATTTCATCTTATATTTTAGGAATCTCCTTTGGGCATATGCATTTGTGGAAGGACGGTGATGATCAGGAAGCCCCTGCCTCCTCAGACCCCTCTTTAATTAAGATTAGCTTAGATTTCTTTGACAGACATGTGTTTAGGACACCAAATTTCAGAGAAATAGTTTCATTCTGACTTTATGTTATATACTGTCAAATTCAAAACAAGGATTCTTATTGATTTGTGTATCATCTCTTTGATAAAGATTCTACATTTGTATCATCATCCCAGAGCTCTCACCTTAATACCAGACTTCTACACTCAACTAATTACTTGACCTCCTATTTCTATAATGTATCTTCACAATTATCTACTGATTGTTTTAATTTAAAAAATTCTCTGCATTCTTCAGACTTCCCCAAACAAATCCATCCTTTAAATTGCCAATGTTAAAAACATTGAAGTAAAAAAAAAAAATGATGATATCATGTCACACCGAAAAATTAGAAAAAAAATATTATTGGCCTTCATTATATATGCAGAATCTGATACATTTTCACACTAATTACCCTATTATTGTTGTCTGAGCTGCAATAATCTTTTGCCTCAATTACAACGATAGACTCGTAATTCTTCCTGCTTCTACTCCTTTTTTTCTAAACCCATTTTCAACACAGCAGCTAGAGGTTCCTTATAAAACTTGAATACAATCATATTTCTCCCCTGAATAAAACCCTGTTCTACCTCTTTTTTATTCAGAATAAGAGCCAAAATTCCTTAAATGATTTTACTTCCTTTTGGAACTTTGGCGTCTGTTACTCATGACTTCATTTTCTTGATTCTCTTGTCTGTGGCCTCAATGAGTTTTTTCCTTGACCACAGGAGCAAACTCATACCTGACGGTACTTTTCTCCATCTGTTTTCTTTGCTTAAACGACCCTTTCAGTAATGAGCTTGGCTAATAGCTTCATTTACCTAAGACATTATTCTAAGTCTCTTCTCAATGATGCTCCTGACCCACAGAAACTGTGAGATTGCATGAGAATTGTTTTAACCTGCTAAATTTGTGGTAATTTCTTATATAACAATAGATATATAATATTGTAAGCACTAAGGCCTGTTCTTTTTTTAATTTTTAATTTTTATTTTTTAAAGAAACTTTACATTACATAATTGTTACATAAAATATATGGGGGATTCCCATATGCCCACCCCCTCCCCATCCCACACTTTCCCTGATCAACAACAACCTTCATTAGTGTGGTACATTTTCTAAAATTGATGAAGTCATATAGAAGCATTGCTACTATCTGTGGACTATAGTCTCCATTATCGTTTACATTCTATCCCGTGTAATTTTGTAGGTTATGAAAAAATATACAATGGCCAGTATCTATCATTGCAATGTCATGCAGGACAATTCCAATGGCCCAAAGATGCCCCCATATTTCACTTATTCTTCCCTCTCTCTTCTGCAGAACCTCTGGTGGCCACTGCCTTCATCAAGGATAAAAGTTCTTCCAATGTCAGAATAACTATTTCTGTAATAGAATGACAAGTCTCTTTTAGTCCATTGTTCATTCTCCAATCTTGAGGATTTTGGTATGGTGATGGCCACTCTGTTTCTAACTAAAAGAAGGGCTATGTCCCATGGGCAGTGAATGAAACTATCTTGCTTACAGTTGCAGACACTCTCTGTTTCTTGGGATGAGAATTGTCCATCATAATTTCCATGTTAGTTTTCCTGGGTGAGTTCAATGAAAGGAAGACTGAGTTTTGCAACTCTGCTGAGATTCAGGACTTAACTGGCACATGAACAGATCAAAGATTTAAGTCTCTGGACATATATAAACAAATATATCTTCAAATAAAAGGGGTAGAAGAGGCATGTGTAAGAAACTATAAATGAGTCTAAGTCTATTACACTGCTTGTTCTTTAATTACATTTCCCCAGCAAATTACAAAACTCACTTTTCATTTATGTTCCAGACTCTTTTATTCAGTCAAATAAACTAGGCTATGCAAGGCTGTCTTTCATTGGCAATTAACAGGTTCCAATCTGTTCTTTAAATTTGATTATCATACCATCATCTGTAGTTGCTGCATTTTGGAGGAAGCAATTTCTTATTCTTTCCCCCTATATATCTATGTTGCTAAGCTTCAAACACCAACATTATATATTTATATGTGTGTGATGTTCAACACAAACCTATATCCTTAATGGTAAAATACTCAAAATTTTGTGGAAGGAATTTCATCTTTGTATGTGACTGAAAATATTAGAATGAGAGATATGCTTTTAGGAGTATATTGAAGGAGTTTGATTAAAGGCCATGATGCATGACAGAAAGTAGGCTGCCTTGGTATGTGTGTGATAGTCTCTCTAGTCTCATGACACTAAGATAAGATCTGGTATGAGCATGGTGGAGAAGCATTCTGTGCTTCAAGGAGTGTATCTGTTATATGTCAGATAATGATTAACAATGTCTGTTACATGCGGGAATGCAAAGAGAACTGAACCGTTAACCCTAAAGATTTGCTGACTTTAGTAAGGTGTAACCCTTCACATATCTATGACCTTTGCACATGCGCATATGTATTTTCTTTGTTCTAAAGCTAAATAAAAGCCATGATGCTTTATGCAATGGGACTCTCCTCCCCTTGGATGGAGGGTCCCCTGACCCTGGCTATCTCTTGTTTCTTTCTCATCTGTGACACCTTTTTCATGGACCTAGTTCCTGAACATCAACATTTGGTGCCCAAACAGGGACCCAAAAATGCAACTTTTCTTTCGGTCAGTGCACAGCGGACCAAGGAGCTCCTGATGAACGGTTTTCAAAAAGAGGTAAGTTACATCCTTGGGATTATCAGGGAAATGGGGAACCAGCAGTCAAATTTTGAAGAGTACTCGATAGTGTTAAAAACTTTATTAAAAAGCCCCAGAATAACTATTAAATCCTTGGCTTTTGAGGAAATTTTTCTCTTGTACAGAAACATTGTTATTGGTTTCAGCCACAAGGGTGGAATATTTTAAATCTGAAACAATGGAAGTTAGTCATGAAAGCTTTAAAAAGGGCTTATCAAAAGAGAGAGATAATTCCCATACATGTATGGTCTTTGTGTAGCCTTATTTCTGTTGCTCCTGAACCATTACTATCAGCTGAAAATGAAGATAATAAACAGGATACTGCAATTGCTGGATCGAAAGCAGAACGAACTGATGTTGATTTTAATGAAAATATATATGAAAAAATTCATGAACAGCCAAAAACAGATAAACTCTTGTCTAATAAAAGGGAAGAAAAGAAAAAAGGAGTTTATGGAATTTTCCAGCAGTTGTTATGTGGTCTGCTCCAAAATATGATTTATTGTCTTTGGAACCCACGCCTGAGCCTCCTAAGGTATCTGCTGATCCATATTTTATGACAGTTGATGACCCTCCAAAAGTTTCTGTTTTTGTGCCGGGCACCATCCTCTTCAATTATGAAAAGCATAGCACAGGGAAATAGAGAAGGAGATTCAGAGGCTATGCAACTTTTTTCTCCTTTTCCAGTAACAGTTACTCAAATTCCAGTAGATGCTCAAAATCCCCAAGGAGGCATACAATTTGATCATGCTGCTATTCCTTTTTAAAACTGTCAAAGAATTAAAACAAGCATTTACTCAATATGGTGTAAATTCTCCTTATACTCAAGGATTGGTGCAAGGAATGGCACAGCCAGAGAGATGGATACTCTGGGATTGGGATATGTTAGCTCAAGCTGTTATTAATTCGGCAGAATTTTTACAATTTAAAACTTGGTTGGTTGATGAAGCTAATATTGTAGCATCACAAAATCAACAGCAAAATCCACCAGTGCCCGTTACCACTGAACAAATATTAGGAATAGGTCAATGGGCTGGGGTTCCTCACCAAATCCAATATGATGATGTTGACTTTGTACAAATTTGATTGTGCTGCCTAGCTGCCTGGTGATGAATCTCCACCCCTGGAAAGATTGTACAATCATTTTCAAAAGTTGCTCAAGGAAATACTGAACCCTATGTTGAATTTGTAGTGAGGCTGGCAGACATAGCTAATAAGACAGTAATTCAATCTGATCTTAGAGAAATGCTAATTCAGATATTAGCTTTTGATAATGCAAACAGTGAGTGTAAAAAGGCTTTACATCCAATAAGGGCAACTAGAGGTACTTTACAGGACTATATAAAGCATATATAGCAGAGCAAGAAAAGCTGAAATACAATCTTGAGAAGTTCAAAAGTCATTGATAGTCAATGAATTGTAGATATTACCTTTCTTTGCTCAACCATGATTCCACATTTTGGAAAGATCATATTAGAGATAGTACAGGAGCATCAAACTCTAATGGACTTTTTGTTGTAACCTTCAGTACCATATTCAAAACTGGTGAGTTTTTCAGGCAGATAAACCTTAAATAAAACCCTTAATTATGAATAATTTTAATTAATTGGTAATGTATTTGTGGTTGTAAATTTTTTCAATTACCTAGTTATGGAAGTTTCAAGCATGAGGTATTTATACCTATTTTAATATTTGTACATAATTAACAGTATTAAAATGTATATAATTTATGGTAACACCAGGATTCTTGAGGAAATTTTTGTGGATCCTTAGTCTATATATTAATAAAAGGTGTCCTTAAGCAGTTTGTACAGTTATTTCATGGATGCAAAACAGAATATTTTAAAATTAACCTTAAGCCTTTATTCTAAAGTTTGATCTCTTCCAGGATTGTGGGTAATGGGAAGGAAATAAGAGACTTTTTAGGGTAAAGAAATGGGAGAAGGAAGTGAATTAGTACAAGTGCAATAAAATAGAGAAGAGAAGGAAGCCTGAAACTCAATCCCTTCATGGCAGAGCACTGGTGGAAAGAAAAACATAAGCAGTAAAAACAGAGAAAGAGCAGAGTCCAAGGTTTTGATCCTGTCTCTCTACTAATAGTTGGGCTGTGCAGGCCCTGGTGTGGTTGGACTTCAGAGTGGAGCAAATTCTTGCATTTAAAATTGTTCCTAGTTCAGTGGTTTCTTGCTTAAGAGTCAGCAAGAAGGCCCTGTAAAGGGCATCCTTGTCCAGGCAAGTGATATTGGCCAGTGCACTCCAGATCCAGACACTGGGTTAGTCTATTCTGGCCTTTATGTAGAGTTAAGGCTAAAGTACGTTTTGGAACATGATGTCCACTCAGAAAGATGCATTTTTTTTTTGCATTGAGCCAGCCAGTCTTAGTTTACCAAAGATCTGCCAATGCAAAGTACTAGAAATGGGTTTACTTTTATAATGGGGATTTTATTTAGGGTAAAAGCTTACAATCAAGAAGCCATGAAACATCCAAATCAAAGCATCATCAGAGATGCTTTCTCACCAAAGTCTGCTACTGGTCATCCAGGTCTTCTGCCATGTGGCAAAGATGGCAGCCAATCTCTGCTGACTTCCCTGCCTTCACCTTCAGAATCTGCTGTCTCCGAGAAATTAGTTGTTGGTAACCAGGCATAGGGTTTGGCTCTTTCTGGGGCTCCTCTCTCAGTCTCTGCTACTCTGCTTTCTTCCTGAGTTCAGCTGTAAGATATCATGCATATGGCTCATCTCTTCAGGTTTGAGCTGCTCGATTGTCTCAGCCTCTTGGGAGCTCCATGCTTAAGCTTTGGCTGCTAGCAATCCTGGAGTTTTATATCACATGGCAGCATAAAAAATGAAGCTTCCTTTCTCCTGTGTTTGTCTCTCTCTCTGTCTCCTTTTATGTCAGAGTCATCAAGAGGGCAAGAAGAAAGATGGTTTATGCATCGCTGAAGTAGCCAATCAAAGCTCTAAAGTGATCTTATCCCGTAGTCTAATCAAAGGGCCCTGAGCTGAATTTAATGCAATTAAAGGGCCCCACACCCACAGGAATGGATTAGTTTAAGAACATAGTCTTTTCCTAGAGTTCACAGAATTCAAACTGTCACAGGTTCTTTATTGGAAGTTCTCACTCCCAGACACTTCTTCCTTGTCTTCTTCTTTCACACTAATAGAAATATATGAAATATATAGAGGTAGGTTGAAATATAGTGTGATCTCTTTGTTTGGAAAATAGTTTTTCAGAGTTGTGCATTTCCTTCACTGCTTACAAGGAAATACAAATTTTTCTTTGCCTGTGAATGGAAGAATGTATTGCAGAAATTATAAAATGTGATTGGCTGCCAAAGGACATGACATTCTTTATGGCATTATAGAAATATTTAATATCTTGACTGTAGTATAGATTACATGAGTGTGTACAGCTTTCAAAACTCATCTAGCTTTGTGTTTGAAAATGGTGCATTATGTTCTATGTAAATTAAATATTAAGAAGTCAATTTAAAAACAAATATAACTTAAAAATTATTTCCTTTCTCTTTCTTTCTTCTTTCCATGTTTTATTGACTAATTAACTGCAAAATGGCAACAGAGTAGGGAGTGTACACTGTTGATGGATAGTGCAAAGCATGAGACTGGATTACACAAAGATTCCTGTTTTGGATGATGGCTATGGTTAACAGTACAAATATAAGAATATTCTGTCATGAACTGAAACAAATGTACAGTACTAATACATGTTATTAATAATAGGGTGGTTTATGGAAAAAGCACAACAAATGTAAGCTAGACTATAGGTAGCAGTAATATTTGATGATCTCTTTTTTTCATTTTTAACAAATGTGCCATAACAATGCAAGGTGTTTGTGGTGGGGTGAGGTGTGGGGGTCCTGTGGTTATACATGATTGATTGGTAAGTTCACAAATTTTCTAATGGAAAGAAATAATTATTATTACAATAATAATTAAAAAACATGCTATTTGATAGAAATGAGATACAAAGTGCTACATATTGTAAGATTCAATTTATATAAAATGTAAATATAAGTGAATCTATAGATACAGAAATAGATTAGTGGTTATGTAGGGCTTGGAATGGATAGAGAGACTGAGAGGTGACTGTTAAGTGGTAAAGGGTATTTCTTTTCGGAATAATGAAAGTGTTTGAAAATTAATTCAGAACTCTTGGATTATATTAAAGCAACTGATTGTACATATTGGGTGGACTGCATGATATGTGACTATATCTCAATATAACTGCCTTAAAATGTTAAAGAAATTATACAAAGTTTTATTAGCAGTTTTCATTATTATTATTTATATTTTAAATTTTCACAAGCAAGAACTTATTTTATTCTTACATTTCTCTCTTACATTGTTGTTGTTATACACTTTAAATTCTTTTTTTTTTCTTTTTTCATTATTAAAGATGTATGGAGCTGTCAATCTTAGCCTCTGATCACCAGGAGAAAGCTAGTATCAACCCCAGTGCTGATATACTTTCAGGCACTCAGCAAAAGAATTTATTGTTTTAATAGAGCTCTGAAGCTTTATTATGAGTAAATGGACAATATGAATGAATATCTTTCAAAAATTGAAGGTACCTCTTGGAAACTGTAGTAACCACTCCATTGCAGGAACTAGATATGGGCTTCTTCTATATGTTTAGCACATATTAAATTATTTAACCCTTATAGAAATCCTAAAATGTAGATAGTTTTTAATTTGTATTGAAGGTGATTTAAAAAAGGACAGAGATACCAAGGGACATGTGAAATGTTGCATCTCCTGTGGGCTTGAATCTAGGCAGTGTGGCTTCAGACTCTAGGCATATATCAATGTGTTCATACACCTCTCAAAGGAAAGGTTTTGAAGGTTTGCATATCAAAGAACAGGTTTGGAAATTGAATTTCTCCACTTACAGTTAAAGCATAGCCACATTTATTCTCCCTTAATAATAGCATGGTCAAAAGCAAAAATAGTGCCAAATAGGTAAAATATTCCTGCAAAAGAGTAATTTCTTCAATTATAAATAGATTCCACAAATTAATATTTAAAAAGAACAACACAAATAAATAATGGGCCAAAGGACCATTTTTACAAGAGTCAATTCTCTTTATCAAAATAATTAAAAGATAATTTCATTCATAAATAAGTACATGGAAATGAAAATTCCATTTAGATAAAGTCTTCATCTATTATATAAGTAAAATGATCTTTTGATGAATGTGTGTTAATATGTAGTGCTGGCAAGGGAGTGGGAAACAGTCAAGCTTATATATTTTTGGTAGGAGTTTAAGTGTATCCTGGTTAAAGGTGTCTCCTCTGGACATTCCTGGGGAGGGTGGGCATGTCTCAAATGGTAAATCCATTCTAGCATTCCAATCTCTCTAAGTCTTTGAATCCTCTTGTCTACTGTATACGATGGCAAATCAGGCATCTCAACAGCAGACATGCTATGCCATCGTTTGGTCCATGCTTCAGTCAGCCACACAAACAAACTGTTAGAGCCCTTTCTCAACCCTTGAGCTACAGCGTTGAATCCAGAATTTCTGCTTAGTGGGCCCATATCAATAAATTCAGCCTGATCCAACTTTATATTCCTTGCACCCTTATCCCATACCCTTAATATCCATTCCCAACATATTTCCCTGATTTCTGTCTATATAAGTTGGAAAAGTCATGCAGTTCTCTCAGAGAATAGCGTACTTCCTCATGGGTCACACTTTGTATTTCACTTTTGGGGGCTTGTTGTGATTTTAGTCTACTAATGGGTCTCAAAGAAAAGAGGGGTGGGGTGTGTGGAGAAGGTGAAGGATTAGAGTTGTCTTGCAGCTACTGACCTGAGGACATTCCTTTGAATTTTATTCTGGTGAGACAGGATTAATCTCTTCAGGCAGAGGTTTGGAGACACATTCCTCAGAGCAGACTGGAGGTTGGGCAGTGCATGCTGGAGTTTGGCTGGTACCTGCCTCATGGCTGGGAGGAGGTCCAGACTCCCTGGGGCAGGCCAGAGGCTAGGCAGTGCAGGCTTCCATTTGGCTTGTACCCACCTCAGGGTTGGAAGGAAGTCCAGACTCCCTGGGGAAGTCTGGAGGCTGGATGATACAAGGTTGACAAGGTGTGGTCTCCACAGGGCAGGCCATCACAGGTTTAGCTGGCAAAGTCTCAGCAGAATTTATGGTTGGAATGTCCCCACCAATATTATCATCATCCCATATGTCTCCGTCCCAATCCTTGGGGTTCCACTACTTTCCAATCAATTCTCGCAGAAAACCTGCGAGGTTGAGATTGTAGTTTCCTCTGTAATTCTGCTACTCGTACAATGAGAGTATGGGTTTGATTCTCAGATATCGCAAGTCTGTGGCTACAGGAGACAAGATTTTCTTTCAAGGCACACATAGAAACTTTCATATCATTCATGCAGCATTTAATTTTCAAATTTGAAGACTTTAGCTCATCTCTTTCTTTTGTAACTGTATCCAGAGTATCTAGGAGGAGCCAGCCAACATCATTACACTTTTTGACTCCACAAAATTCTGTTAAGGTATTGAAACCTTCTCACCCAGATCCTTGCTTCTTATAAGCATGGAAGTAGGGGAATCCAGTGATGCTATTTTGCATATCTCTATTGCCAGTTCATGCCATGGACTGTTAGCAACCTCATTATTGGAAATGGAGTCATTAGGACCCCTGAGTCCAATTAGAGTAGATAGCCAATTATAAAACTCCCAGAACCACCTCAGACATCCCATGTTTAAGATTCTGTTCCTCAAGAACCACTCCAGGTACCAATCTGTATTAGTCAAGATTCTCTCTGGAAACAGAATCAACAGGAGATACCTGTCAATAATATGAGATTTTAAAAGAGTCTCTCACATGTCCGTGGGGAAGCACAAGTCCAGGTTCTACAGGCAGGCTCTGAATCAGGGGCTCAGATGAACGTTCGATGAAAGGTCCTTGAGGAGTTTCTGGGAGAAGTTGGCTGTCCTATGAGGAGCTGGGAAATTCTCTCTGAATGTTGAAATCACGTCCCCTTTTAACACATTCAACTGATTGTATAAAAGTTTCACCCATTGATGATGTAATCTCCCTGATTGATGCGGATGTAATCAGCCATCCACACAGTAAACTCACTGGTGATCAAAGTCCATAAATGCTCTTGTATTACAATTAGCCCAGTGGTTGCTGGAACAAACACCTGGACACAATTACCTGGCCCCGAGTTGACACATTAGCCTAACCATCACAAACAGACACTTCATCAAAGATATATGGATGGAATATAAGAACATGTAAAGATGTTCAGAATCAGTCATTCTGGAAATGTAAATTAAAACATCAATATGATATCACTACACACATAATAGAATATCTATGTTTAAGAAGCCTAATGATTACTAGTGTTAGTGATAATGGAGAAGCACTGAAATTCTCATTCACTGCTGATGAGAATGTAATGTTACACAATGACATTGAGAAAAAAATTATTAACAGAATATTTCATAGATAAATCTGGAAAGGTCCTATATAATCAATATTCTCTAATTCAATTATAAACTGTCTCTCTCTTGTAATACATTTTTTGTATTTTTTTTTGTTGATACATATGTATGTAATTGACTTTTGTAACTGAATTACGTTGTCAGTCACTATGCTACTCTACGTACTATTATTTTTATTAATATCAGTAGATCTTTTGGGTTTTCTGGTGAATGATCATACCATCTGCAAATAAGATGAGCAGTATTACCTCTTATCCATTCCTTTGTATCAAATTTGTATTGTCTCATTGTGATGGTTAGGGCCTGCATTAAAATATGGTGACCACATTTTGTCTCATTTTTAAAAAATTTTAAAGATTGTATTATATCTTATTTCCTTCAGATAATGTTTTAAGTAAGGTTTTAAATAAATAGTATTTTTAGTGTTAAACAGGATCCTCTATTTTCTAAACATATGAAGAGTTTTGCTTTGAAATTATGTAAGTGCGTTACAAGATTTTTCTGCATTATTTAAATAATTGATTTTTCACTTTAAATTACTAATTTTACAGATAAAATTGATCAGTTTTCTAGTAATAAACCTAGAACACCTGGGATAAAATTAACTTGATACTGAAGCATCAATTAATTTTTATCTACCAGGTCAGAGTAGTTTTGCAAGTATTTTGATAATTTTTACAGTCTCAATGTTGGAAGGAAATGCACAAATAATTAAATTTCCTTCCTTGTAACTATAAGGTGGCAAAAAGAAAAATATTTTGCTTTTTTACCTTTCTAAGGAAGACTTTGTCTAAGAGTGAAACAATCTATTTTTGAAAATATGGTAAGTTTGTATAAACCCATTTGTCATTGGTATTTTGTATATGGTATTATTTTTAATCAGCACAGTTTTACTAGTTTTATAGTATCAAACTTTCATAATTCTTTTCAAGTCACTTCTGGTAATAGTATTTTACTAGAAATTTATCATTTTTGTCTACATTTTGAAAACTTAGTATTTAGTTGCTGATAATAATCTACAGTTTTCAATTTCTTTTTAAAAAGTAAATTTCATTTTAAGACCATAGTTAGATTTCAGAAACATTGCACAAAAAATAAAGCAAGTTCCTGATACCACCTCCCCTAGTGCACACTCACACACATTTCATTTCCCCTATTATTAACATCTTGCATCATTGTGGTAATTTGTAACAATTGATGAATCAATATTAATGCATTACTAATAACTAAATTCTATAGTTTGCATTATAAACTATAATGTGCTGTAGAGTTCTATCGGTTTTAAGAAATGTGCAGTATCATCAATGCACCATTGTGGTATCATACAGAATATTTTCATTGTCCTTCTGTTGTCATGAACCTGTGGCATCCACTGAACTTTTTACTATATCTATTGTTTTGCCTTGAACAGAATGTCATTTGGTTGTATTCAGGCAATATATAGCCTCTTCAAACTAGTTGCTTTCAGTTAGCATTGTATATTAGGGTTCCTCCATCTTTAGTCCAGGTTTGATAGCTCATTTCTTTTTATTGCTGAATAATAATCTATAGTGTCAATATATTACAGTCTATCCATTCACCTATAGAAAGGCATTTTAGCTGGTTCCAATTTTGGGCATTATGAATGAAGATGCTATAAACATTCACATTCAGGTTTTTGTGTGGGCATACATTTTCAACTCTGAGTAAATAAATGCATAGGAGTGTCATTGCTAGATAATATGATAAGGTCTATGGATAACTTTGTAAGTAATGCTAAAGTGTCTTTCAAAGTGGCTTTATGATTTTGCATCCCCACCAGCAATGACTCAGAGTTCCTATACTCTGTTTCCTTGCCAGTATTATAGTCTCTGTTTAAAGAAGTTTCTTACCATTGATTTTTTTTCTTCTTATGCAATATATTTAAAAAATGCAAAAGGAAGCCATATTTTTAAAATGCAGTATGCAAACAGATGTACATTTAATTCAGTGACAAAACAAATATACATAATATCATACAGGGCTCTCATATCTTACCCTACCACAAATACCTTGCATTGTTGTTAAACATCTTAAATAATGTTTAAAGAGCATCCTCCATATATTACTACTAATGAAAGTATATTCCCCCAACCCACCCTATTATTATTTTTATATCATTTATACATGAACATACATAAACAATAAGTGCATATTAAACTTGTGAACTTACAAGGCAAACATTCATATCATCATACAAGGGTCTCATACATCAACCTTCCACCAACATCTTGCATTGTCGTGAGACATCTGTTACAAGTTATGAAAGAATATTGTCAAACTCTTACTGCTAATTATAGTCCTTATCTTACATTTGGTGTATTTTCCCCCAAACCACCCTATTATTATTTTGTAAATATATTTTTAGGACAGAAGTTGTAAACTTACAAAACAATCACGCAGTGCAGAATTTCCAAACAATATCTCTCTATCAATGCACCACACCATGGTGGAACACTTGTTACAGATTATAAAATAATATCATCTGATTATTACCAGGTACATAGCATACATACGGCGCACATTTTCCATACTCCCCCTTTAACAACACAGTACATTTATGGCATGGATGCCAGAATATTACATTATTACTGTTATCCACAATCCATATCACTTGACTTGCATTTTTCCCATGCCTCTCCACATTCCCACCACCCTGAAACAGTGATGTACATATGCTTTCACTCACAAGGGACACCTTTGCATCTGTACCACCAACCACAATTCTCATCTACCTCTAGGTTTACTGTGCTATTCAGTCTCTAGATTATTCTCTAGCTTTCTGTCAATTGGCATTTACATACCTAGACTATCATTTTCAGCCACATCACCATTTATAAACCAGCTGTTACTCATTGTAATGTGTTATCATCAACTCTGTACATTTCCACACTTTTACAGTAAAGCTAATTAAAATTTCTACATACATTACATATCAGTACTCCATCTCAGTCCTCCTCTTAACTCCGTTAAGAATCAACCACCTCCCACCAGGTCTTGAAGATATTTTCCTACATTTTCTTCTAGAAGCGTTATGGTTCTTGCTTTTATATTTACTTTTTAAATTCATTTTGTGTTAATTTTTGTATAAGGTGTGAGATAGGGGTCCTCTTTCCTTCTTTTGTGTGGATATCCAGTTTTCTCAGCACCATTTGTTGAATGGACTGCTCTGCTGGAGCTGGGTGGGTTTGACAGGCTAGTGAAAAATAACTTGACCATAGATGTGCAGGTTTGTTTCTGAACCAACAATTTGGTTCTATTGGTCTATGTGTCTGTCTTCATGCCAGTACATTGCTATTTTTACCACTGTAGCTTGGTAATTCTGATTTAAAGTTAAGAAATGAGAGTCCTCCAACTTTGCATTTCCTTTTTAAGATGTTTCTGGCTATTCAGGACTACTTAAACTTCCAAATAAATTTGATAATCATGTTTTCCATTTATTTAAAAAATGCTGATGGAATTTTTATTGGGATTAAATTTAATCTGTATATCAATTTGAGTAGAATTGACATCTTAATGATATTATTTTCCCAATCTGTGAGCATGGATTGTTCTTCCCATTGTTTAGGACTTTGTAAAAATTTTTAACAATGAATTATTGTTTTCTGAATACAAATGCTTTACATTTTTGATTAAGTTTATTCCAAAATATTTGGATTTTATCTGTCATATTTTATTTTCACCACACTTTTAACACTTTTAGTTACTTTTATTGATATATTCTTCATTTATAGACTCTCTTCCAGGCTTCTCTCTCCTGTCTTTTCTTTTCAGGCTCTAGCACATCCTTTAGTATTTCCTGCAAAGCAGGCCTCTTGGTTACAAACTCTGTCAGTTTCTGTTTATCAGTGAATATTCTAAACTTGCCCTCATTTTTGAAAGAAAATCTAGCAGAATATAAGTTCCTTGGCTGGAAGTTTTTCTCTTGCAGTATTTAAATATATCATACTACTGTCTTCTTGCCTCCATGGTTTCTGGTGAGAAATCAGCAATTAATCATATTGGGTATCCCTCATATGTTATACATTGCTTTTCTCTTTCTGCTCTCAGAATTCTCTCTTTGTCTTTGGCATTTGACATTCTGGTTATTATGTGTCTTGAAGTTTGTTTATTCAGAGTTTTTCAGACGGGATTACATTGTGCTTCTTGGACATGGATATCTATGCCTTTCAATAGAGTTGGGAAATTTTCTACCATTATTTCTTCAAATATTTCTTCAGCCCATTTTCCCTTCTCTTCTTCTGGGACACCAATGTCACATATGTTTGCACATCTCTTGCTGTTGTTTAATTCCTTGAGAACTTGTTCAAAATTTTCCAAACTCTTCCTCATCTGTTCTTTTTTATGTTCACTTTCTCAGGCCATTTCTTCAAGCTCACTAATCCTTTCTTCTGTCTCCTCAAATCTGCTACTATGATTCCAGTGTACTTTTAATTTTCATTTATTGCACTTTTCATGCCCATTAGATCTGCTATTTTTCTATGTATGCTTTAAAATTCTTCTTTATCCTCATCCAATGTCTTCTTAATATCCCAAATTTCTTTAGCCATCTCATTGAATTTATTAAGGAGATTTGTTTTAACATCTACAATTTGCTGTCTTAACTTTTTTTATGTCAGCTGGAGGCTTATCTTGTTCCTTTAACTGGACTATATCTTCCTGTTTCTTGGTGTGGATTGTAATTTTTTGTTGATGGTCTTGGCATCTGGCTTACCAGAGTATTTATTCTGGCTGCAGATTTTCTCTTTAGTTTAGGGCTTCCTGCCCTTTCTTCCTTGCTGACTGAGTAGTGGGAGCCAAGGATGTAGTTGGTGCTAAAAGCTGTGGTGCTCAAGCTGTCCTCAGTGATCCAAGGACCAATTAAGTTTCTCCCAACTTTCTCCTTTGCCAGGGGTAGGGACAGAGTCACAGCTGTATGGAATATTCCAAGCCATGCAGGTCTAGACTCTAGTTGCCCAGAGAGACTGATGAAGCTTCATGCCCCTTTCTCCTCTTCCTGTGTCAGGGATGGAGCTGCAGATATGGGCAGCAATCTATGCAGTGCAGGTCCAAGATGACCACAGTTGCCCTAGCAGACTTCTGATTTTTCAGTCTGTGCCAGCCAAATTTACCTGCCTTTAACTGGAAAGGCTCTTGCAGGGCCCACCAGCTTCATCCCTGCTTGAGGTGGGGCTGAAGCTTAGGCTAGGGCTGCAGGCCAATCTGGGTGAAAGAAATCAGTCTCTACCGTCACCATGATTTTCAGTCAGCCCAGGTTGCCTTCATGTCAGGCTTGGAGTTAAGATGATGGCTACTGGCCTCTTTCTGACTTGGACACATTCAAACTCTAGCTGTTTTTAAGATTATATTTAGCCAGCTGAATTTACTAATCAGTAGCTGAAGTTTGTGCCCAACCATCTCTTCCTCCCGTTTTTGGGAACTGGAGCTTTCAATTTTAGTTGCAGAACACCTCCAGAGGAGGCTTATGCCTCCAACAGAAGATGGGCACTGGCCTCCGTGGCATGGGATGCTCTACTTATAAATCTTCTCTGCAGATGGTCACTTTCCTCCTTCCACTCTTTCAAGGATGCTGCAGGATGCACTTCTGTTCTCCTGGAGCCCCCAAACAAGTCCTTTAGTTAGTTCTTGGTGATTACTAACTGCCCTGTAGCAGGACCTGATTGTAGGAGCACCTTACTCTGCCACCATGTTGCTGCTTTTCCCTCTTACCATTGATTTTTAACAATTTTTAAAGATCTAAAAACTGTTAAATAACTTTTAACAGTTCTTCCTATATTTTGTATACAAATCCTTTGGCAGATATGTATTTTACCAATATTTTCTCCCAATCTGTGGTTTGTTTTTCATGACCAATGGCCCCACTCCTGCCACATTTCCTACTCTTTCCAAACCCACAGCAATGGCCCCTATGTTCAATTGACTGAGGATAATAAAACTTGGCCTGGTGTACACACTATATATAGATTCCACCTGAAAGTGGACAGACTGTTATGGGATATTCCTGAAGGATAATGGTGAAGTGAAATTTTCTCACTCTGCAGAATTTTGAATATATTTTAACTGGTTGTTCATTTTTGTTTGAAAAAAAAAAATGGCCAGTGACTACTCAAATAGTGATTCCTCTTGTAAGACAGTCCTCATGGCAAGGAATTCCCTCAGCTTTTGTTTCCTAGGAATGTTGGATAAATATATTTCTTATTTTTTAAAGATCGTCTCACCAAATATAAAATTCTTGACTAGAAAATACTTTCTTTTTGCACTTTAAGTATTTCATCCCTTTGTCGATTTGCAACCATGCTTTCTGATGAGAAACTGGTTATTCATCTTAGAGGGACGCTTGTATATGACATGTGGCTTTTTTCATTCATTTTCTAGAATTTTCTCTTTCTTTGCTATCCAACAGTTTGCCTATTATATGTCTGGGCCTAGTTCTCTTCAAACTTGTTTAGTTTGGTATTTATTGTGATTCTTGAATGTGTATGTTCATGTCTTTTGGTAAATTTAGGAATTTTTGTCATTATTTCTTTGAATATTCCTACTGTTCCTTTCTCTAATTCTTTTCCTTCTTGGACTTCTATAACGTGTACATTGGTAAGCTTGATGATGGCCCAAAGGTCTCCTAGGTTTTTAACTTTTTAAAATTCTCTTTTCTTTCTATTCTTAATCCTGTTTACTTTCATTTCTCATTTTCAAGTTCACTGATTCTTTCTTCTTCTAGCACCAAATGGCTGCTGAAACTCTTTAAGAAAATTTTAATTTCAGTTAGTTTGGACTTTAACTCCACTATTCATTTTGTTCTTTCTTATAATTTCTCTCTTTATTTTAATTCTTAATTTTGTAATTTATCATTTTCCTGATATTCTTTAATTCTTTCTCTGTGTTTAACTTAGTTGTTTGAGTGTATTGAAGATTTTTTTTATGTCTCTGTATAGCATGTCTAAAATCTTGTCACTTTTTTTGGGAGTTTCTGATGTTTCATCTTCTTCCTTTGTATGGCCATCATTTCCACCTCTTTAATTTGTCTTGTAATATTTTGATGTACATGATATATTTTAGTATTTAATGTATTAACTCTGGAATTTAGTATTTTACTGTCTATTCCTTAAGTTCTTTCCAGCTAGTGAAATGACAGAGCTGTATATCAGTGCCAGTAGCTAACAAATAAATAACCCAAACCTAAAAACACCTTCACAGGCTTGGCAAAATGACTGGTTCTCACATTGAGTTTAGCCCTCCTACCAAAAAAGTTAGCCTGAGGTGAAAGTACTTGGTCTTCTCTGTCTTTTCTGAGCTTATGTCTTATGATCATGCTTTGTGGACTTAGGAATTTTCCCATTTAAAGGGACACACATACTCCCTCTACTCACTGTGGAATAGATTTCCTACTTCCTGGTTGTTCTATTGTTTGTCTTGAAGTCAATAATAGTTTGTCTCAGCTTGATTCAAGTTTTGTTTCCAAAACTTATTTAGCTTTCCAGAAGCTGCTCCTGCCTGCAGGGTAAGATATTGGAAGGGGAGTCAGAAAGGCATATCCTGGATTAGTCTTTCAAGCTGCCTTCAAATAGTATGACTCTCATGTACATGCATGTATTCATCAGAATTTTCTAGGGAAGAGAACCAAAAGGAGATATCTGTAAACAGTATGAGATTTTAAAAAATTATCTCATGTGACTGTAGGGTTGCATGAGTCCATATTCTTTAGGGCAAGCTGCAAGCCAGGAACTCTGATGAAGTTCTTCAATGAGTTACATAGGAGATGATAGTTGTTTGAAGTAGAGATGGGAATTCTAACCCTGAATGCTGAAATCACTTCTCATTTTAAGGTCTTCTACTGATTGGATGAAAAATCATTCATTGCTGAAGGGAATCTCCTCAGTTGATTGTGGATGTAATCAACCATAGATGCAATCAACTCACTGATTAATAAAGTCTAAGAAATGTTCTTGCCAGCTTCTCCTGGAGAATACATTGAAAATGTTCATCAGAGTTACCAGCCTGCCCTATGAAACTTGCACTTATCCATCCCCAGAGTCAAGAAATTCAACTCCTATAAAAATTTCTTAATATTTATATTATATCTATCCAGTCAGTTCTGTATCCATAGAGATCCTTGATTAATATAGTTAGTTAGATAGTTAGTTGAATGGGTAGCAAATTCCATTCTACCATCTTTTTTCCCACATTGCAAACTGAAATTTAAATGTCTAGGAGATGTTTGAAAATACGTTTTGATACAAAGCTAGATCTTTAATGTAAATAATTGAATATTAATGTTCTTATATCATGCAGGACAGATAAGAATATGAGCAAGGGATGGTTGTCAAATGAGAATAATCTTCTCAATGATGGAAAAAGACAGTTATTTGCCAGATAATTATGTGGAAAATATGTATATTCTAATTGGATATAGGGTCTTACTGGATAGTGAGATACTCTGAGTTTTCCATAAGGAGAGGTGGGGAGAGACACCATGTCCAATTCTTCTAGGTGGTTCCACTTCAAGTCTCCAAAAAATATTTAAAGCGGTTAGAAAATCAAACCTCATTTCTTACTGTCAAAATTTTCTTATGTTTCTGCAATTTCGGATAGATTCAGCTATGTTGTTCTTCTGGTGGTCTCACCTGATAACATTTAGGCAGATGAAATGGTGTGTTCAGTCCCAGATGGACTCATTCATAAATGAAGCAATTGGCATCAGTACCTCAGTTCTCTTTAATATGGCCTTTAATTCTCCAGTAGACTAAATTGGTCTCTATCACAAAATAATTGTATCACTGCATTTGTTGTCTCACAAAAGCTAAAGCTCACAGCCCTCATGGTCAACCGTCAGGTGTTACACATGTCATTTATTATATTCTGTTCATCAAAACATGTCACAGCCAGATGAAATGATGGGGAGATACACACCACCAGTTAAAGAGAAGAGTTGAAAACTTGGTGTGACCATTTTAAATAAATTGCACTGTGCTATATGAATACATTTAATTTTTTCTCATCAGTCCATCTTGCATGATGATATTAATATAGTGGACCATTCTGATATTTTGAAGAATATTCAGAAGATTAAATCCCCTGACATTCTAATATGAACACAAAAATGTTGGAAAAACATGGCCCAAGGCAAAATGCTATTGTCTTTTGGTTTGTAAAGGTTAATTTATTTTGTTTTGCCTTTTCATGGAGCTGGAGAAAAATTCATTCACAAGATCAAAACTACAAACCAAGTGCTAAAGGTTCTGATATGCTAATAAAATTTATATTCATAGAAATGCAGGTTTATTGAGGTTACCACCTGTGTGATATTAAAGTAGTCTCTACTCATATGTTAAAATTCATATACTTGTTGCATAAGCTAGGCCAATTAATTCAATGGTGATAATATGTGAAACTTGAATCTTTTAAATGTAAGATTTCTATTATCTCTGGAAGTCCTTATAAAATACCATTTTTCTTCGGATATTCTGCCTGTTCTGTGATATAAGGTTTTTTTCAGCAGAATGAATAGATGGATTCTTTCAGTTACTAATTATATCTGTTTCAAAAAAAGGGGAAATAATCACAGGACAGTTAAATTGACAAATTAATCCTACTCTGAAAGACCCTTGAGCTACAACTCAATTCATAATGTGGCCTTCAAGATCATCCACTCCAACTGAAGGATTATGATAATATTTATTTTTTCTTTTCTATTTTTATTATTATTATTTAAATATTTAGATTATATAAATGTTACACAGAAGATATAAGGATTTCCATGTCCTACGTCCCACACCTCCCACAACCTCCCACATAAACATCCTTCATTAGTGTGGCACATTTATTTCAATTGATAAATGCATCCTGGGGCTTTGCCATTAAACATGGATTATAGTTCACAATGTAGTCTACCCTCTCTCCCACACAGTTCTGCATGTTGTGTGATGATATAAAATAATTGCCTTTGTCTTTCATTGTAATGTCACTCAGGATGATTCCCATGTCCTGAAAAAGCCCTTGTATTACAACTGATTTTCCCTCTCCCTGCCCCCAGAGCCTCCAGTGGCCACTGGCTCCACATCAATGTTGTAATTTCATCCATTGTGAGAATCACAATATGTCTATAGTAGAATATTATTAAGACCACTCTAGTCTACATTTCTTTCCATAATCCCGATGATTCTGGGATGGTGACATCCACTCTACCTCCAATTGAGAGGGGGTTAATATCCCATGGGGAAGATGGATGGGATTTTCCTGCTTGCACCTGAAGACTCTCTTCATTCCCTGGGGCAGCTGTTGTCCATCATCATCTCCCTGCCGGTAGTCCTGGGTGATTCCAATTAGCTGTAGAAAAGTTGTTGCAATTCTGCTGAGGTTCTGGGGCCCAGCTGTCACAAGAATGCCCCAAAGACTCAAGTGTCTTGATATACACCGACAATTTCCAACACCAAGTATAAGATTAAATAGAAGGGACAGATAAGTCATTGCAGGGAAAACATAATTGAAACCAACTCTGTCATTCTTAGGAGTACAAACTCCAAAGCAGGGCTCACTGGCAAAGGCACTAAACTCTGGGGCTTTCCACCTGACCATAGTATCTGGGTGCCTCCAGAGCCATCAGGAGCCCCACTATTTGGGGTAGTATCCACTTTGAGAGTCTATGAGTTCCTGCTGAGATGTGCAAAAGCATTACCTCTGGGATGAATTCCAAACGCACTTTGAAATCTCTTAGCCATATAAACTCATTTGTCGTTATCTTTTCCCTCTTTTATTTGAGGTCTTTTTCCAGTTGCATTACTAGGTGGTACTTGGTAGCAATCCCTTGGTGCCAGGGTGGCTCATTCCTGGGAGTCATGTCCCATGCTGGACAGAAGGTAACGCATTCATATGCTGAGATTGGCTCAGAGAGAGGACACATTTCAGCAAAAAAGAGGCTCTCAGAAGACATCCCTTAGGCACCCCATAACAATAGGCTAAGTTTCAATTTCTAAAGCAGAGGGGCATAAACCTAGTCATCAATATCAATAGTCATTCATTTCTCCTTTGCCAGGGATTGCCCTTGCACTTGGGGGACTTTTGCTGCTCCCTTAGAGAATGTGGCAGAGATCTCCAGGATACGCATTCAGTATTCTCTCAGTTATTGTGTGAGTCTCCACCCACTGTGACAATGTCCTTTGAACACTTGAACATTTTTCACATACCTTATATGTGTGCTCAGGTGAACTTCCTCCCATGCATCCCCCATCCCTGATACCCCACACCAATGATCCTCCCCCACCCCAGTTGTAACTCTTCTGTGATCCAAAGCTTCTTCAAAGATGAGGTCATTACAATAGTAATATAAAAATAATAGGAAAATGAAATAATAACAATAAGTTTAAATATAAGAGATAAAACACATAAAGTTTTTTTTAACTAAAAATAATATAAAATTAAAAGATTGGGATATTTTTAAAAATGAAAAATATTTTTTTTTATTTATTTTTTATATTTTGTCTTTCATCACCACAATTGCTGTCCTGTCTGTACCGTGGCACCTCCACCACTCATTCCCCAATGTCTCACAATTTTTCATTTTGTTTTCAATGAAGTTTTAGGTCACAGCAAAGTCACACACAGAATAAAAGAGACTCTCATATACGCAACATCCTCCCCCCTTATGACTCTCCATACTAAGAACTTTTTATATGTGAATGGTACCTTTATTACAACTGATATACAAATAGTGAAACACAGCTACTAAACATGATCAATGGTTTACACTACCACAAACTTTTATAAATTTTGATGATATTTACCATGTCCTGTGTCCATAACTGTTAGATCATGCAGAGCATTTCCACTGACCATTCAATACCCCCTGTTCAATCTATTCTATTCCTCCCTCTCCCTCCCCCCAGTGCCCACAGTGATCCCCTGGTTTGACTCATTGAATTACAAGACTCATACTTACATGCAACAAGAGTGAGGTTTTGACTCACTGGTTTGTCCTCCCCTATTAGGAATCCCCTTGCTCTCTAAAGACTCCTGGCTGTCTAATTCTGAACAAATCCGTCCTTTGAGAATGGGAGTACAAATCTTCCCACTCATTATGTCGGTTTCCACCCACTGATACAACACATTATGACAAAACAATCACTCACACACTGCCTAGAAGCTCCAGCTGTACCCTGTCCCAAATGACCCTCCAACCAACACCCTAAACAAGTAAAACTTCCTTGTCCTATTGCCATAAGAGCATTATCAACTCTGTACTTTCTTGCATATCCCCACAAATCCTCATTGTTCCACTGGTCCATCTCTCAACTGTCTCCCCAGTACCCTGGACTTCTAATCCACCCTTCCCAATCTACCCACCAGTCAACCTTGCACCACCCAAACCAATAATATCACTACCCTCCTGACATATCTCTTCAATATACAAATACACTCTTTCACCTTACCATAGATGATTTCCATATGCATGATGGCTCACATCCTTCTCCTCTCTTAATATTTCTTGTAAAAGTATCATCTGGACAATAGCTCTCTGGGTCTGCTCAATTCATTAATTCATTCATGAGGTCATGTACTGTTTGTCCTTCAATGCTTGGCTTGCATCACTCAACTTAAGGTCTTCATGATTCATCTATGTTATCCCATGTGTTAGCACTTTGTTCCTTCATACAGCTGAATAATATTCCATTGTATATATGTACCACATTTTGTTTATACATTCATCTGTTGATGGACACCTCGGTCAATTCCAACTTTTGGCAATAGTGAATAATGCTGCTTTGAACATTGGTGTGCATATATCTCTTCATGTCTTTGCTTTGGATTCTTCTGCTATATACCCAGCATTGGAACCGCTGGATCATATGAAAGTTCTATAGTTAGTTTATTGAGGAACCGCCAACTGTTCTCTACAATGGCTGGACCATTCTACATTCCAACCAGCAGTGGATGAGGGTTCCAATTCTTCCACATCTTCTCCAACAATTATACTGTGCTGTTTTTTCAATAGATAACATTCTAACAAGTGTAAGATGGTATGTCATTGTAGTTTTGATTTGCATTTCCCTAATAGCTAGTGATATTGAGCATCTTTTCTTGTGCTTTTAAGCCATTTGTCCTTCTTTCTTGGAGAAGTGTCTTTTCTTGTCACTTGCCCATTTTTTAAATGGGTTGTTTGTATTTTTGTTTTTGAGGTGTAGGATTTCTTTATATATGCAAGATATTAGGCTCCTATCAGACATATGGTTGCTAAATGTTTTCATGCAATTGGTAGGTTGCATTTTTACTTTCTTGATAACATCCTTTGAGGTGCAAAAATTTTTAATTTTGAGGAGATTCCATTTGTCTATTTTTTCTTTTGCTGCTTGTGCTTTTTGTGTGTGTGTGTGAAGTTCATGAAACCATTTCCTATTACAAACTCCTGTAGATGCTTCCCTACATTATCTTCTGAGGTCTTCATGGTCTTGGTTTTTAAATTTAGATCTATGATCCATCTTGAGTTTATTTTTATATAAGATGTGAGATGGTGTTTCTCTCTCATTATTTTGAATAAGGATATCCAGTTCTCCAAGCACTGTTTTTTGAATAGGCCATTCTCTCCCAACTGAGTGGGCTTCGTGGCCTTGTCAAATATCAGATGACCATATATGCAAGGATCTATATCAGAACTCTCAATTCAGTTTCATTGGTCTGTATACCTATAATTGTGCCAATACCATGCAATTTTGACCACTGTAGCTTTGTAGTATTTTTTAAAATATTTTTATTTTTTAAAGATTCTTAGATTACATAAATGTTACACAAGAAATATAGGGATTCCCATACGACCTTCTTCCCACACCTCTCACAACCTCCCACATAAACATCCATCATTAGTGTGGCACTGAAATTGCAATTGATACACTCATCCTGGTGCTTTGCCATTAAGAATGGGCAATGCTTCACATTGTAGACCACACTCTCTCTTACACAGTTCTGAATGTTACGTGATGATATAAAATGATCTTTATCTTTCACTACAATGTCACTCAGGACAATTCCCAAGTCCTGAAAAAGCCCCTATATTACAAATTCTTTTCCCTCTTCCTGACCCCAGAGCCTCCAGTAACCACTGGCTCCACATCAATGTAATTTCTTCCATTGTTTGAATCACAATATGTATATAATAATATACCAGTAAGTCCACTCTAGACCATGGCTCTTGCCCCAGTCCTGAGTAGTCTGGGATGGTGATGTCCCCTCCACCTCAAATTGAGAGAGGGCTTCTATCCCATGGGGAATATAGATGGGACTATTTTGCCTGCAGCTGCAGACACTCTCCATTCTCTAGGATGGCTCTTTTCCATCATCATCTCCCCACCAGTTGTCCTGGGTGAGTCCAATATGCTGTAGAGTAGAAGTTACAGCTCCAATGGTGTTCTGGGCCCAGCTGGCACATGAACAGCTGAAAAACTCAAGCCTCTGGATGTACACCTATGAACTCCAGCACCAAGTAATTTTTGATTAGAAGGAACAGATGAGTCATGCACAGGGAAGACATAGTTGAGTCCAACTCTGGCACAGTCAGGAGTACAAACTCCAAAGTAGGGTCCACTGGCAAGGCACCAAACTCTGGAGCTATCTGCCCTGACCGTAGGACTTTGGTGTCCCTAGAGTCCTCAGGAGCCCCACTATTTGGGGTGATGTCCACTTTGGAAGTTTATGAGCTCCTACTGAAAGGTGCGTAAGAGATACCTCTGGGATGAACTCTGACTCAATTTGAAGTCTCTTAGCCATATATACCCATTTGTCTTTTTGCTTTCCCTCTTTTATTCAAGGTCTTTTTCCAGTTGCATTGCCAGTTGTTGCTTGGTAGCAATCACTTGGTGCCAGGGAGGCTCGTCCCCAGGAGTCATGTCCCATGCTGGGAAGAAGATAATGCATTCACATGCTGAGCTTGTCTGAGAG
The DNA here is from genome assembly GCA_029593785.1 of Cabassous unicinctus. Lineage (NCBI taxonomy): Eukaryota > Metazoa > Chordata > Mammalia > Cingulata > Chlamyphoridae > Cabassous > Cabassous unicinctus. Next base: position 26,441 of record JAQZBX010013600.1, read on the forward strand.
AGAGGTCACATTTGAGCAACAAGGAGGTTCTCAGGCACCAACCTTTTGGCACCCCATAACAAGAGGCTAAGTTTCAATATCAAGAACGAAGACTCATAAGCCTAGTCATCAATATCAAGGGCCCTTCAGTGGATCATCCTCCTTCACTAGTCACTGCCCCTACACTTGGGGATCTGTTGCTGTTTCCTTAGAGAATATGGCAGAGCTCTTCATGATGGGAATTCAGTATTCTTTCATTTATTGAGTGAATCTCCACCCACTGTGACAATGCCCCATGAACATTTGAACATTTTTATATACTTCATATGTATGTTCAGGTGAACTTCCTCCCATGCATACCCCATCCCTGACACCCTACATGAATGATCCTCCCCCACCCTAGTTGTAACCCTTCTGTGATCCAAAGCTTCTTCAAAGATGAAGCCATTAAAATAGCTGAATACAATACATCTCCCTCAATAGGGTTGGGATATTTTCAGCCATTATTTCCTTCAACACTCCTTCTGTTCCCTTTCCCTTCTCTTCTCCCTCTGGGATGCCTATAATGCATACGTTTGTGCACTTTTTGTTGTCATTTAAATCCCTAAGTCTCTGCTGGATTTTTCTATTTTTTTATTTATCTATTCTACTGTCTGTTTTATTTCAGATGTACTCTCTTCCACATCACTATTTCCTTCTTCTGCCTGTTCAAATATGCTGTTAGGTGATTCCAGTGTCTTTTTTATTTCTTGGATTGTGCCATTCATCAACATCATATCCGCTATCTTTTTTTCTATTTTTGCAATTTCTTCATTATGTTCTCCCAGTGTCTTCTTAATATCCTTAATCTCTTCCTTCACTTTATTAAATTGGTCCATGATATTTGTTTGGACAGCTTTGATTAGATTTTTGATGTTCTTCATCCCTTCCTGGTTTTTAGTTTGTTCATTGGACTGGTCTATGTCACCCTGTTTATTAGTATGGTTTGTAATTTTTTGTTGCCATCTGGTCATCATTTTATCTTGATAAGTTTATTCAGTTGATTAACTTATCTCTCTTCTCTAGAGTTTTATTTAGCTGCTGGTTTTGTTGTCTGTTAAGTTTTCTCTTTGACACTTTCTTCTTCTTGTTGTATTTCCCTGCTGTTTCTATGTTTTCGTTTTATCTTGAACAATCTATTTCACTGTCCAGCTCCCTCCAGATTGATGCCCCAAAAGCTCCCACCTTATGGGCTCCTAGAACAGCTCACTTGGGCAAGATTCTGTCCCCATTCAGCTGCCTTTTGTGAGAGAGATTGTGAGCACTCACTTAAACTGACGCCATCTTGCCTTCCTCTCTTGTAGTATGTTTTAAAGTCAGGTAGTGTGATTCCTCCAATTTAATTTTTCTTTTTCAATATGTTCTTTGCAATTTGGGGCCTCTTACGCTTCCAAATACATTTTGTATTTATTTTTTCTAATTCAGAAAAAAATGTTATGTTGATTTTTATTGGGGTTGCATTAAATCTGTAGATTAGTTTGGGTAGGATAGATGTCTTAATGAAGTTTTGTTCTTCTCTCCATGAACAAGGAATATTCTTCCATTTATGTAAGTATTCTCTGATTTTCTTTAACAGTGTTGTGTGGTTTTCTGTATATACGTCCTTTACATCTTTAGTTAAATTTATTTCTAGGTATTTTATTTGTTTAGTTACTATTGCAAATGATTTTTTTTTCTTGATTCCCTTCTTAGATTGCTCAATATTGGTGTACAGAAATATTACTGATTTTTGAACATTGTTCTTATAGCCTGTTACTTTACTGAACTCATATATCTTCTAGAAGATTTGTTGTAAATTTCACAGGGATTTCTATGTATAGGATCATGTCATCTACAAATAATGAAATTTTTATTTATTTGTTTCCATTTTGAATGCCTTTTATATCTTTTTCTTGCCTCGTTACATGAAGAATTACTTCTAAGTCAATGTTAAATCAGAGCAGTGATAGTGGGCATATTTGTCTTGTTCCCAATCTTAGAGGCAAAGCTTTTAGGATTTCACCATTGAAGATGTTGTTAGCTGTGAGTTTTTCATATGTAGCATTTATCATGTTCAGAAAGTTTCCTTCTATTTCTATCTTTTGCAGTGTTTTTATCAATAAAGTGTGCTGAATTTGTCAAATGATTTTGCTGCATCTACAGAGATGATTGTGTGATTTTTTTCTTTCAATCAGTTTATGTGATGTATTACACTGATAGATTTTCCTATGTTGAACCATCCTTGCATAACCAGGATCAAACCCACTTGGTCATGGTGTATAATTCTTTTGATATGTTGTTGAATGCAATTAAAAAGTATTTGTTCTGGGTTTTAGCATCTAGTTTCATTAGATAGACTGGTCTCTAATTTTACTTTCTTGTGGCATCTTTGTTCGGTTTTGGTATTATGATAATGTTGTTATCATAGAATGAGTTAGGCAATGTTCCTTTTACATCTAATTTTGGAAGAGCTTAAGCAGTATTGCTGTTATTTCATTCCAGAATGTTTGGTAGAATTCACCTGTGAAGCCATCTCAGCCAGGTCTCTTCTTAATTGGGAGGTTTTTGATGACTGTGTCTATCTCTTTACTTGTAATTGGACAGCTGAGTCATCAATTTCTTCTTTCATCAATACAGGTTACTTGTGAGTTTCTAGGAATTTTTCCATTTCCTCTAAATTATCATTTTTGTTGGCATATAATTTTTCAAAGTATACTCTTATGATACTCTTTATTTTTATGGAGACAGTGGTGATATCCACTTCCTCATTTGTTATTTTGTGTATTTGCTTATGTTTTCTTTTTCTCTTTGTTAGTCTGGCTAAAGGTTTGTCAATTTTATTGATCCACTCGAAGAAACAGCTTGTGGTTTCCTTTATTTTTTCTTGTGCTTTCTTATTTTCTATTTCATTTAGTTCTGCTCTAATCTTTGTTATTATCTTCTTTCTACTTCCTTTGGGGTTAATTTGTTGTTGTTTTTCCAATTCCTCCAGGTGTAGAGTGAGGTCTTTGATTTTAGCTCTTTCTTCTTTTTTGATATACGCATTCATGTCTATGAATTTCCCTCTCAGTACAGCTTTTTCTGCATCCCATAGGTTTTGATATGCTGCGTTGTCATTGTCATTCATTTCAATCTGGTTACTGATTTCTTTTGAGATTTTCTCCTTAACCCACTATTTGTCTAAGAATGTGTTGTTTAACTTCCATATCTCTGTGCCTAATCTGATTCTCTGGCCCTTATTAATTTTGAATTTCTTTCCATTGTGGTCAGAGAAATTACTCTGTATAATCTCCATCTTTCTGAATTCATTGAGAGTTGTTCTGTGGCCTAGCCTGTGGTCTATCTTGGAGTATGATGCATGTGCACTTGAGAAGAATGTGTATCCCACTGTATTTGGGTGTAGCACTCATTGTATATCTAGTAGGTCCAGATCCTCCAATGTATTATTCAGTCTTTGTTTCTTTATTCATTCTCTGTTAAGATGTCCTGTCTAATGGTAATAATGTTGTATTAAAGACCCCCACTATAATTGTAGATGCACTTATGTCTCCCCTTGGTCTTTCCTGTGTTTCTCTCATTTATTCTGAGGCACCCTGATTAGGTGGCAAATGTTTATGATTGTTCTTTCTTCTGGAAAGATTATCCCTTTTACTAATATATAGTGTCCATCTTTGTCTATTTACAATAATTTGCATTTAAAGTCTATTTTGTCCAATATTAGTATAGCTACTTCCACGCTTTTTTTGTTACTGTTTACTTGTAAAATTGTTTTTCAGCCATTCACTTTCAGCCTCCTTGAATTCCTCAGTCTAAACTGGGTTTCTTGTAGACAATACACAGATGCATCATATTTCCTAATCCATTCTGCCAATCTGTGACTTTTGACTGGTAGGTTTATTGCATTAACACTCATTGTTGTTACTCTCAAGGAATTACTTACATTAGCCATATTTTCTTTGAGTTTATGTATGTCATATTTTGTTTTTATTTCTCTTTTTGTTGTTTTAATTATTCTTACACTCTCCTCTAGCTCTCTCTCTCCTGATTTTTCTTTTCAACCCACAGAACTTCTTTTAGTGTTTCTTGAAGGGCCCATTTCTTATTGGCATACTCTCTTAATTTCTGTTTATCTGTGAATATTTTGAACTCTCCATCATTTTTGAATGCCACTATTGTTGGGTAGTGAGTTCTTGGCTGGAAGTTTTTTTCTTCTAGTACTTTAACTATGTCATACCATTGCCTTCTTGCCTCCATGGTTTCAGATGGAAAATCAGCACTTAATATCATTGAGCTTCCCTTGTATGTGATGGTTCCATTTTCTCTTGCTGCTTGCAGTATTTTCTGTTTGTCTTGAGCATTAGACAATTTGATGAGTATATGTGTTGGAGGAGGCCTGTAGGGATTTACGCTGTTTGAGGTGTGCTGTGCTTCCTTGACATTTACAACCATCTCCCTTAATTGGGTTGGGAATTTTTCAGTCATTATTTCCTCCAACACTTCTTCTGCCCGCTTTCCCTTCTCTTCTCCCCTGGGATGCCTACAATGCATATATCTTTTTGTTTTGTGTTGTCTTTCAAATCCCTAATTCCCTGCTGGAAGTTTTCTATCTTTTTATCTATCTGTTCTACTATCTGTTTGATTTCAGTTGTATGTCTTCCATATCACTAATTCTTTCCTCTGCCTGTTCAAATCTGCTGTTATGTGCTTCCAATGTCTTTTTGATTTCTTGGATTGTGCCATACATCACCATCATATCTGTTATCTTTATATGTATGTTTACAATTTCTTCAGTATGTTCTCCCAGTGTCTTCTTAATATCCTTAATCTCTTCCTTCATTTCATTATGTTGGTTGACAATATTTGCTTGGACAGCTTTGATTAGTTGTTCAGTGTTTTGCATCTCTTCCTGGTTTTTAGTTTGTTCATTGGACTGAGCCATGCTTTCCTGTTTCTTAGTATGGTTTGTAATTTTTTGTTGCCCTCTGGACCTCTCTTTATCTTGATGGGTTTATTCATTTGATTAGTTTCTCTCTTTACTCTAGGGTTTTATTAAACTGTTGTTTTTTCATGTGTAAGTTTTCTCTTTGACACTTTGTTCTTCTTATTCTATTTTATTTCTGTTGCCTATGTTCCCTTGGGGGAAAAAATTAAGGCCAGGAAAAGTGAAACAGGTAAGGAAAGTAAAAGCATAATATATTACTATTAATAATAGTAATTGTTAGAAGAGGAACCATTTAAGACCTTGAAAAATGAATATTTAACTCATGTAAGCAGTGTAGAGTATTAGGAATATAAAAGTGGGGAACCAATAATGAAATGGGAAACCAAATAGAGAAAAATATATTTACTGAATTAAAAGGCCAGTATGATGAGGAGAGGGGGAAAGAGAAAAGAAAAGAAGAATAAGAGAAAAAATTTATTAAAAGAAAGAGAACAGGATAGATGAGGTAGATATAAAAACCAGAAAATCTGGTGACTAAACAAAAAGAGGTGGAATGTATGAATAACAACAGGAAGCAGAAAATAGACTAATGAAGGGAGGAAAAAGGATACCCTTGGTATAGAAAATTGATATATACAGAAAAGGGGAAATCAAGGAAGAAGAAACACAATAACCAAGAATCAAGCCAGCAGCACCTTGAGGAATTTATCTCTTCATCCAGCTTCCTCCAGGCCCATACCCTGAGGCCTCCTACTCTGTAGGTTACCAAAACAGCTCACTTGGAAAGGATCTTGCCCTTACTCAGCTGTTTTTTGTGAGAGATATCTGCCTATGTTCCTTTGAAAGAAAAAAATTGGGACCAGATAAAAGAAAGAGGAAGACAAAAGGAATAATGGAAATGGTATTAGTAAAGAGCAGGAGAGCAAATGTAGAAGATCTAGGAAACTGAAAAATTAACATGAGTAAGAAATGCAGAGGAATAAGATTAGGAAAGTGGAATTGAAACAATGAGACAAAAACCACAAAAGAGAAATAAATATATAAAATGAATTAAAATCCTGGAATCGTGCAAAGAGAGGAAAAGTGAACAGAGAAGAGAGAAAGAAAAAAGTAAAAAAGAAAGTATTACAGAAAAAATGGGAGAGAGGGATAAATACCAACCAAAAAAAATGGAGACCAAATAAAGATGTGGAATGAAAGGACAACTATGGAAAACAAAAGGTACAAAGATGAAGGAGTGAAGAAAAGAAGCATAGGTAGTATAGATCAGTAAACAAAAGAAATAAGAAAGAAAAAGCTAAAGTAAACAGGCAGAGAAAGAAAGGGAGGGGCTACAAAACAAGCAAGAAACAAGACAGCAGCAACTTGTTGTTGTTGTTGTTGTTGTTGTTTTTAAAGAGATAGAAGAAAAATAAATAAATAAACACAGAAAAACAGCGTTCTTAGACCCCTCAGGATCTTCTCAGGCTGCTGGTATTACTCAATTACTGACCTTGCAGCCTGCCCTCTGCAAGTTTTGAGCCGTGTTTTAATGAGTAAAGTAAGGTAACTAAAAGAAAATGAACTTTTTTTTTTAATAAGAGATCCTGTTAAAGTAAATACAAAGAAAATGTCTATATGTTCCCTGTCATAAAGTTTCAGTTGGCTGCTTGATAACCTGGTTGATCTCTTCTCAAGGAATAGCTATGAATCAAACCAGGGACCTTATCATTGATAGTTAGGAAATCTCCCACTGAGCTATTATGCCTCCTTGGCCTAATTAGCCTTTCAGAAGGCTATAAGCCCCTGTTCCCTAGGGCAGATTAGCTCTCCTCCAGTCAGCAGGAGTGCTGCTGATTCACAACCTGTCTCTGCCTCCTCTCTGACAGAATTTCTCTCTTTACCTAGGTGGCTGTGCATGACCACGAACCTTGGATGATGCCCCTCACCTCTCCTTGTTGAGTCCGGTTCCCTTCCGATATTCAAGGGGGCTAAACTTGCTGCAAAAAAAAATCATTCTCCGCTCTAATAGACCCCTCTTCCTCACAGGGAATCTGCCTTCACACACCTGTTTGGAGCAGGGGGCTGGATCACCACCTAGTCTGTCTGCCCTGAGGGCTGGGTATCTGTGCCCCTTACAGTCACTGAGGTAGGCAACCTCCGTTAATTCTTAGCTTGCCTTTCTGTCCAGTACCCTCCTAGATGACTCAGAGCACTTTCCCTGGAGGTAGGTGTCTGCTCTGCTCTCAGTTAGCTACAATCCACCAGGAGATTTACCCTTGCTTAATATCCCAGGAGTGGGGGAGGAGAGCCCTTCCCAGAAGCCAGGAGGTTTCATAACTCACAAGTACTTGTTTTGGCTTCTTGGTGTCTCTGACCCTCACTCTTCTGGGAGTTGGTAAGCAGTTTTCTGGTGTTCTGTGCCCCAAAGCAGGTCCCCATGGCAGCCTCTGGCTTTTTTTGTTTGTTTGTTTTAGTGAGAGCTGAGATTTATATGTCTAACCCATTGACTATGTTCCCACAATTCCCTCTGATAGTATTTTAGGTCCTCTAGTATCAGTGACAAATCAGAAGTTATATTAAACAACCATAAAATAACTGAGTAATCCTTTTTCCCCATGGCACAATTCCTCTGAATAATGACCCCTTTCTCAAGCTCTCCTTTGTTCTAGAAGTTCACATATCTTCATGTCATTTGCAATAACCCATTATCCTGTCCAAGCTCAAAGGGGATGGCTGTCTATATCCATATCAGAATACTGAATCTCAAGTATCTATTTAATATATTCCCCAATTTCCAGATTTAAATTCTGTTTATCACCCAAGTCTAACAAACTCAAAATCTATTCCAAAAGAAAATGTTCTCCCATTTCACACAGTTCATGTTAGTGAAGTCCTACAAATGCATATGGCTTCTTGGATAATACTTCTCAAATTAGAAGCTTTATTTGTTTTAAGTTGAGATTGAACTATGTTTATTGATCTAGAGGTAATTAGGTGTGTTGCCATTTGATTTTGTGAGTTTGAGAGGCGCCTGTTTCAGGTGAAGGCATTGTGTGTTCTCCAGTCATGGTGATGCTATTTTTTTTAAGCAAGGAAAGGAGACTGATTCTTCTAACCCAAAGATTCAGATAATTTGGACGTTCAATATCTGAAGCTTTCTCAATCTCATCTCAAGTATAAACTCCTCAAAATGATGATGAATTTCTAATTTGTAGGTTGCACAGGCCTTATTAAGGGGCTTCATTCTTAGGCTAGCTTGGAAATGAAACTTAACACCTCAGTCTCAAAAGGAGATAATTTTCTCATATTTGTGAAGACAGATATTTGTGAGTGTTTAGTTGGAGCTGAATATATCAGGATCCCCTTACTGCAATGCATTACTCCCAACCTGTACCAAAAATAAATGCTTAGGGATTATGTCATGCTCTTTGTGAACTGGAACATGAACTTCTGTAGCACCATGGGTCCCTTAAGTGACCTCTACCAGTCAATGGAGAGAGAAAACACAAAAGAGAGGAAAAGGATAAGTAAAGGGATGGGAAAAAATGATGGAGGACTGTAAGAAACCTGAGAAGTATAAAGCATGTTGGATGATGGCCACCAACTCTACCCTTATTAACCCATTTCTTCTGGACACACTTCAGATTTATCAAGTAGATAATATCCTAGAATGTGCACACTCTAGCCTTGTAACCCAATGATATAGACTGATGTCTGTCATTTCAGTCACTTGTAAAGCAAAGAATTTTTCTTGTCTCCTTTTAATCCTCATCAAAAGTGTTCACTTCTCTCTCTCTGTTATTTTTAAGATCTCAAAAACAGGATTTCTTACTGAAAAGAAAGTCAAATGCAATATTTAAAATGTTATAAAAAATATTTTTGGGTTGAAAGTCTATTACTGCTTAAATATCATCTTGAAGATTGTCTCACTTTACATTCTTCCCTCCATCTCTTGCCCATTTTGCAACTTATTTTTATTCCCCTGTCTCCCTCCATTCTTTTCAAAGAAGATGTGCAATTAACAGGAAAGGCAAACAAACGAGTTAAGAGGAAGTTTAAGAAAGATGGAAGGGAAAACAGGTAGGATAAATGATTCACTTCAGTCCCCAAAACTTCAGTCACATGTGAACAGATAATGTCTTCTCTTTTCTTAAGTGTAGAAATATTTTTATAACAAAAATGTTTACTGTGTTGCCCTTCATTTTTAAAGTTTTTTATAAAACACAAACAATAAGCATTGTTAATTCATTTAATTGCCTTATCTTCTTTTCTCATGAAAATATTATTAATTTGGCAAGAATAAAATGAATGTGATTAAGAGAAGTGGCTTGGAGAATGGGCTTATAACATAAAATTCTGTCACACTCAGCTGCAATTATTGATTATGTGCATATGCATGTATGTTAAGATATCAAGTAGGACTCTTTCTTCCCCTTCCTCTTGGTATTATTTCAAAGACCATCTGGTATAAATGAAAAACTCTACTCCACATTCCTGTTTAAAATGATGTCAGCAACTGGGGCCAAATACCTCTCTCCCCTGGCTAGAAAAGAGACCCATTCAGGAGGCAGTGGCCACTGGAGGTTCTGAGGAGAAGGAGAGGGAAAAATATGTGCAATAGAGGGGCATTTTGGGGACATTAGAATTGTCCTGCATGATGTTGCAGTGATGGATACAAGCCATTATATATTTTGTCATAACTTACAAAATTGCATGGGATAGAGTATAAACTATAATGTAAACTATAATCCACATTTAGTGGCAATGCTTCAAAATGTGTTAATCAATTGTAACAAATATACCACACTAATAAATGATGTTAATGTTGGAAAGTGTGGGAGAGAGAGGGAATGAGGCATATGGAATCCCCTATATTTTTTATTCAACATTTATATAATCAAATGTTTCTTTAAAATAAATAAATAAACCATTCAAAATGACTTTATAATCATACGAATAACTTTTCCATCATACACCATACACTACAAATAAAAGAATGAGTGATGAATATATTGGAGGTAATTCAGGGAGTGAAATGTTTGGTTAGGTATGCTGGTCTCTGCTTTTGTTCTCAAAAGGTGAAAATCACATTGTCAATCTGCCTGGGCACTTATCTGGAGGATTTGGGGGAGAACCCACTGCCAAGTTCTTTTATTTTGTTGGCAGCATTCACTTTCTTGCAAGTGCAGAGCTGAGGTCTTTATTTGATTTCTGACTGTCAGCCAGGAGCTTCTCTCATCTCCCAAAGGTCACTTGCATTGCTCATCTTTTTGCCTTCTCCATCTTCAAACCAGTAATAGGGGTTGTAGTCATTCTCATCATTCAATTCTCTCTGACTTCTCCTACCATGTCTTTCTTGGCTGGAGAAATTTCTCTGCTTTTAAGAGCTCATGTGGTTTTCAGTGATTAAAAGCTAGCAACATGTGAGGTCATCAGAACCCAGGAAACAGCTATGCACATGGCCCTGTGGGGAACCAACAATAGTTTGATCATATAAGTATCCATGCAGGCAAGTTACAGCAGGGGTTCATATCACAGTACTAATTATCAATGAAATCAGGACAAAAAAATGGATATCTTCGTTCAGAATAATCTGACTGCAGAATAAAAAATGTACTCTATTGAGGCCAAAGGAACTATCAAGATTTTTCTATTCTCATGTTTGCTATGTAAAAGAAGGATTAAGGATTGCTACACATAGATCAGCAGTCATGAGGAGGAGGACGAAGATCTTGATGTCATTAAAGACTTGTGCAAAACTTGGATTATGTAATCATTGTTGGATATTCCATTCATTATAGAGTAGCTTCAAAAAGTAATCTATGAGATGTGATATTTGAAAAATGAATGTTGTAATGGCTAGCTACATTGGGAAGAAATATATAGAGATTTCAAAAGTCTAGATGAACCTCATGATCACAGTAATGAAAAATTTCCACACCATGGTCCTCAAGTAGAAATGAAAAAGATGTTAATCATTCTCTGTTTTGTAGGAATCTATGTCTGTACTAGTTATATGAGCACAATCACTGTAGTATTCTTTTGCATGGCTTCAGTGCATATGAGAAAGCACAACTAAGGAATCATCTACAAGATGAAAACATAAGTTAATAAAAAGAACTTTAAGCTTTGAGTCCAAAATCTCTCCTTTCACTGACTTTTACCATTTTTACTAGTTTAGAGAATCATTTGCCTCTCTGGGTAATTTTATCCTCTGGACAAAATGATATTAGTTTTATCTATTGATGCTATTTAATATTGAGTATGTCAGAATAAAAAAATATGATTTGTTAATAATAAAGATAATTGGCTCCAAAATAGGATTCCCTGAGTATAATTTATTTCATTCTACTGTCATATTCCTTGAACTTTGAGAGAGTATTTGGATGTTTTTCAATAGTTTACATCCTATAGAATATATTATACATGCCATATTAACTCCAGTTGAAAGAAAACAAAAATAAAAAGGGACTAAGATTTCTTGAAATTCAACTGTGATCGAAGGTATAGAGAAAATGCCTTCTCCCAATGACATTTATGTTTCAAAAATGTTATAAAACAAAATACAAATCTGAGAACCTTGAAAATATATTTATAGCACATTTGAAAGACAAAGACATACTTTCTTTATTTGTAAATAACTCTCAAAATAAATAAAATATAATAAGAAATAGTCTTCAGGTGCATTGCAAAGTAAGAACTATAGAATGATATGTAAATATTTCTGAACACTTTTACAAATTTATTCATTACCTGCTTTGTGACAAGCCTTGTACATTTTATTAGAGACATAAAGTTCCATGATTTAATAGTCACAGTCTTTGAGTAACTTACAGTTTTAGGGGGGTGCAATCACACTATATATTGTTTTATTTTTGATGTGTTGAGTAGGAGAAGGTAGTAACCTAAAAAAAAATAGCCCCTCGAAGAAATAATATCAGAGTTGAATCTTGAAGCATTAGCCACATTTAAGGAAATGAAGAAAGATACTGCTAACAAAGAGATTGGCACAAGTGATCAAACCATCTCAGCATCTTTTGATGCTCAAACCATCACTCTCCCTGACACTGGTTCATTTTCTATAAATGAACCAGTTGAAAATTGCCCTCTTGAGATCACATTATCTATCTTACTTTCTGTCTTTGGAAATTAAATCAATTTTTCATTCCATTTCTATAAGAATTTTTGATGTAGTTGATGTCTACCTTTCCACTTAACTTTACCTGGGATTTTTGCACCAAGTCCCCTTGGTAGCAGAGTTCATAAGAGCCAGGGGTCAACCTACCCTTATCTGACCACTTAACTTCCTTTTCTAATTGTTTCACATCTGCAAAGTCCAGCTTTGCATACTCCCTTCTATTCTTGGAACCCAATTTTCAGTCTGGGTCAAGGCGGAAGGTGAACGTTGGCCATTATATTCTTTAATCTATTCCCATGGCTGTGAATCCTTGTAAATAGGACCTATGGATGAGATGACTTAAATTATTGTCTGACTAGCTGAATTAGGATGGGTCTTAATCCTATTACTAAAGACTTTATAGTGAAGGTAACAAAGAGAGAAAGTGAGAGGAACCAATGAGAAGCTGGAAGTAGAAGGAAACTGGAAGGAAAAGGAGAAACCAGGAGAGGCTGCAGGTGCATTTTAATGTGACAGAAAACCAAGGACCAAGGATCCCTGGCAGCCAGGCCAATAACACCACAGTTTTCTAGGAGAAAGTATCGCCTTGATGATGCCTTGATTGTGGACTTCTTTTAGCCTCAAAATCTTGAGCCAGAAAGTTCCTGTTGTTTAAGTCAACCCGTTACATGGTATTAGATTTAGCAAACAGGACACTAAAACACTTATCCTCATATATTGACTCTTCATTTTGACATAATTTTATTCTTACATAAACATTGCTAGGATAGCACAGGTAACTCCCATAACCATCTCTTGTTCTGTTTCACCGTTTGCTTCACAATATTCCCTCCCTATCTCCCTCCCTCCCTCCTTCCCTTCCTCCCTTCCTTCCTTCCTCCTTTCCTCCCTCCTTTCTTCTTTCCATCCTTCCTTCTCTCCTTCCTTCTTCCCTTCCTTCCTTCCTTCCTTCCTTCCTTCCTTCCTCCTTCCCTCCCTCCCTCCCTCCCTCCATTCCTTCTTCTCTTTTTCCTTTCTTTCCATTTATAAAAATAGATGTAAATTTTTTCTAAACCAATTGTGGGCAAAAGTGGCATGATGTCCTTTTATCTCTAAATGCTCCAGTGTGCATTTTTTAAAG